>MCJB01013637.1:240788-266733 GCA_002018475.1 Nicotiana obtusifolia | reverse complement strand
ATAACTATAATTTATAGCAATAAGCAAATAAAATAACAACCAATAAAATAAATATTTCACAAAAGTATAATTAAAGAGTAACTATAATTTATAGCAATAAGCAAATAAAATAACAACCAATAAAATAAATATTTCACAAAAGTATAATTAAAGAGTAACTATAATTTATAGCAATAAGCAAATAAAATAACAACCAATAAAATAAATATTTCACAAAAGAATAATTAAAGAGTAGAGATAGGAACGACCAACCAATATAGCCGTATAATTGAAATGAAGTTGAAACTTGAAGCTTCAATTGATAGCAATTTAGCAACTCCAAGTAACACTTGATAAATAATAGCCAAAATTGTAGAAGTTAAACTTTACACAAGTAGCCAATGTAACAAAATAACAATATTGTAGATGATTTTGAGAGAATTAGAGAGAGTTTGATGATTTTTGTGAATAATATGATGAAATAATAGGGTATTTATAAGAAAAAATAGTTAGGGGGGGGGTTATGGAGGGGTTATGGGGTGCAAAGAGCCGTTTTTGGCCGTTGCCCAACGGCTATTTCATCAATATAGCCGTTGGCAACGGCTATAATTTAAAGAGGAAGAGGCTGGCAGTATTTCCGGTCCGGTCCGGTCCGGTTCTGGTCCGGTCCGGCCGGTCCGGGCCCCAAACAGTACCGGTTCGTCCGGTTTTAAATCCCTGAGCCGTTTCGTGACCGGACCCCAACCCCCCCTCGTGTATTTGGTCCGGTTCTAACCGGTCCGGACCGGTCCGGGCCGGTTTCCGGCCCCGCCTCGGTTTTGGTCCGGTTAGAACCGGACCATTAGCTAGTCTTACTGGGAATTGGTAAATTTTTTACGATATTTATACTAAACCATATCAACATATTATGTTAAGTAATTTAATAAAGCTATAATACTACTAATTAACCATGATTAAGTGAAAGAATTTATGTGCAAATATAAGTGAAAAAAACTCAAGAATTAACGTCTAAATCCTACCTGCCTAACTAAAGGAACTAATAAAAAATATTATAAAAAATATGTTTGAAGTGTGTACGCAAAAACAAATTGGTATTTCATGTACTATTTTATATCGTTAAATACAACATACAAAAAGTACTACGTACGAATGAATATTAATAAACATTAGTTATATCGAAAGGGTAATACGAGGAAGGAAAGTAAATTGTTTGACTGACAATGTCAAACTATTTTGGGTTGTCAAAAATAAAAATAATACTATCTCTCCACGTTTTGATATAAAAATAAGTATTTTAACGCAAGTCAAGGCAAGGCATTAATTTTGGGGATTATAGCTGCATATATAGACTACTAATTTGGAAGTCATATATAGTAGGATCATATTTATGAGGATGAAAGTTACTATCTGAAATATTTAACTTGTAATACTAGTTTAGGAGATTTACGAATTTTTTTTAGCGGAAGCGAATTTACAGTAATCACGACTTATATCATCGGTTGTCAGAAATTCTCGTAAGGTGGATAAACTTCCTTTTTTCACAATCTACTAATCCTCTAGATATACAGATTAAATTTTTTATTAAAAAAAGTTATAGCCGTTCTTTTATTATGAAAAGCATATTTTTTTTCATACTCTTAGTGATGTTTATATAGGTGCTAGAATTAAGGTTTTTAGGAGAAGGACTAGCTATAGATTAACAAGTTGAGCAGCACTCCAATGGTGAGCACTCTCCACTTCCCGACCAATAGGTTGTGAGTTCAAATCACCCCAAGAGCAAGGTGGGGAGTTCTTGGAGGGAGGGAAATATATATATATATATAGATGATGGGAAAAAAAAAAAGATGTGGCAAGATGACAATTCCCTTTTTATTTAACGAGAGATTTGAAATTCGAACTTTGAAAATCAAGTTTCAGAGTAATTTTTTCTATAGTAGATTTTCTCGATATAAAATTAAATTAGTCGGATCAGTAAGTTTTGAATTTATAGAGCACGTAAACTTGTGATTATACACTTAAAAAGACCCTTTCTCTATATAGTTGTCTTTTCTTGTGGGTTTAATTATCTATATCGTTGTGGATAGCTACTACGTCAATTAATACTACCTAACATAGTAAATAATGGTGAGAATTCTAAGGTTTGAAAAAGGTAGTCAAACTTAATTTTCTGGCTGTTAGAGTTTCATCTGCTTGACTTGGTCAATTTTTTTTATATTTTACTACCTTTTTTACTCTTTGTTTGTATTTTAACACATGCATTTTATTTTATCAATGTGAAAAGAGATTTCGTAAAATAAATATTCCTAAAGGAGGCTATAAAGTAAAAGTTGACAATGTTTGGTAACTGGTAAGTAGGGAATTACGTGTATGATGCATTTGTTTCTTGTTGTTTAATACTATTTTTTTTTTCTCATTTAGTTGATATTGCTTTGGGATTTGATTATTACGATTCGAACCCTCTAGTTAAGAATAAAAAAATAATTATCACTCCGGCATAATCGTTGATGGTTGTAGTACTATTTATTTATTATTATTTTTTTCTTATTTATTGTTTATCTATTATTCTTGTAGTTTCTCTTTGTCTTATCAAACCATGGGGAATTGAACATCGGTTATTACTAGGGTTGGAAGTAATACAATATTCGAATAATTATTATTCTCTCTAATTCATTTTATGTGGCACGTTATTTTTTAGTTTTTTATCTTAATTATACATGGGGAGGAGAAAATGAGGAAGGTGATTATAATGCAGGAATCAAATTTTCATCCACAAAGTGAAAGTTCATAGTTAACCAATTGTACTACTAAGATTTTTCTTCTTTTAGTTTTTGTTTCAAAACAAATTACTTTTTTATATTTATAAATAATCTAACTTAATGAACTTTAAATTTTTAATTTTATTTTTAATGAGATTACTTATAACTAAATACAAACATATGTGATTTATTTTAAATTACAAATTTTAAAACAAAATTAAAATTCTGATCAATTAAATAATGTCACATAAATTAAAACGAAACTGAGTAATTTCATATATGTAAAAAGTCGAAAATAAGACAGAAAAAAGAGAGGACGAAATGAGGAGAACATAAAGGGAAAGGAAAAACCAATGTTGTGGGAAAATGAGGCATGGATCACTTTATGAAGCTACTTTCCTGCTTATTTTGTCCCTTGGACTTGAAAATTTGCCCAATAAATAGCACTACAAAAATCTGTTTTTGCTGTTATTTTGCCGATTTGCTCCCTCACTTTCCTATGGCTATCAATTACTATATTTTATAGAGGGAATATATGTGATCGTTTAAAAGGAGGACACTGCAACTCAAGATGAGGAGGGCTGAAGAGATCGAACGCAATCATTTCGCTTGTCACCGGAAAAGATAACGTTCATAAAGGTGTGTTAAATACTCTGCGACCGGTAGCATTTAGTAAGGAATATTCCGGAGCATTAAGAGCGACGGTCCGTTACAGAAAATCTGGTATTTATATTCACCGTTACGTCTCCATCAATGACCCTCATAATTGACATTAAAGGAGGACACGATCGTGTGACCTCCTTCCCTAGACATAGCTATAAATAGTGAGCTCAGTTATCTTTGTAAGAGATACGAAATTTTCTGGCTAAACTAATATTACATTCTATACAAAGCTTAATACAATTTTTTTTTTATCTCATCATTGCTGTGCTCGGGGGACCTTATTCCCGGAACTGTCATCTCTGGTTTTTCATCTATATTTCAAGACTAAGTATTATACATTTCTTCAATTATTGTATTATTTCAAGATTAAATTAGTTCACTTATATAGAAACCACGTATAAATTCAACTATACCGTTTTACGGGTAAACAATATTTTTGGTTTGTTGTTGCAAAGAACATCAACTGGCTCATCATCCCATCGTATTCGGTACTTACTGATCCGATGAATTTAGATTGTATTTAATTTATTAGTAATTTGTATATGTTGCTTGAATAAATAACTAAACATTTTAGTTTTATAAATAAACATCTAAAAAATATTATATTATTATATCAAAATTTTATTTTGTCCTTTTATCATCACGGATGAGTGTTGTGAGGTGATTAGGATTCTTTAATTTTTAACGAAATGTCTCGAATAAACCTTTCACTAAAAAAAGAATTTTCCCCTTTCAATGAATATACTAACGCGAATTCAAATTAAACAGACCAGTAAACTTTAGGTATTATATGATCAACCTAAGTAATTAACCGGTTGAATTTGTTAGTATTGATAAGGCAGCATGATTGAATAGTTAAATGGATTTTTTATTTTGTAGTGTCTTAATGGTGGGGATATGGCTAAACGTGTAAAGATTCCTTGAGGAATCAGCCACTGCAAATGTAACATTTTTGCAACAATTAAGAGAAAATATGAATAATGTTATAAGAAATTAAGGTGGATGTCTATTTTCCTCCGTGATCTTTCTCTCAAATGCTTAATGACATATTCAAAATATACTTTTTCATTTTTCATGCCTATATAAAGGCATTGTAATAGATGGAAGGAACATACAATTGAAGAAGAAATAATAATCTCTCCTCTCTTTCTCTCTATATCTCTTAGCTTGTTTTTCCTTATTCTATATTATTACTTTGAGCTATATTCATAACATGTTATCAGCACGAGACTCTACCGTCTCAAGAAGCTTTTTGAGAAGACTAAGCAAAATATGGATATCTCTCAAAGCAAACTTGGATCAAAGTTCAATTGTAAAAAATATTTGCTTAATTGATTCATGTACGATAAATACAATATTCAAAGAGAAGAAATATTTCTCTCTTTTAAGTATGTGTAAGGCAGATGTTACTACAAAAGGCAATTGATTATTTAAAGAAAGAATTCGAGATGAAGGATCTCGGAAAGACAAAATTATGTCTTGGTTTGCAAATTGAACATTTGGCAAAATCTGCCATATGTACTCCAATGATTGTTCGATCACTTGATGTGAATAAGGACCTGTTCCGACCTCAAAAAAGAATGAAGAAATTCTTGATTATGATGTACCATATCTTAGTGCAATTGGTGCACTAATGTATCTTGCTAACACTACAAGGCCTGGCATAACGTTTTCAGTTAATGTCTTAGCAAGATATAGTTTTGCTCCTACAAGGAGACATTGGAATGGAATTAAATACATATTGCGGTATCTAAAAGGGATTACCGATATGAGCTTATTTTATGGCAATGATTGCAGTCCGATCTTGCTGGTTATGCCGATGCTGGGTATTTATCTGACTCACACAAGGCTCGATCTCAAACTGGCTATGTGTTTATATGTGGAGGCACTGCAATATCTTGCCGATCGACTAAGCAATCAATCGGGGCTACTTCATCTAATCATGCTGAGATAATTGCTATTCATGAAGCAACTCGAAAATGTGTATGGTTGAGGTCTATAATACACCTTATTCGAGACAAATATGGTTTGAAATGTGACAAACTACCCACAATTTTATATGATGACAATGCAGCATGCATAGCCCAACTGAAGGGAGGATTCATAAGAGGAAAAATGACAAAGCACATTTCACAAAAGTTATTTTTTACACATGATCTTCAAAAGAATGGTGATATCAATGTGCAACAGATCCATTCAAGTGATAATATGGCTGATTTGTTCACTAAATCTCCACCGACGTCAACCTTCAAGAAACTAGTGTACAAGATTGGAGTGCGAAGGCTTAAGGATGTGAATTGATGTTCGAGTCAGAGGGAGTTAATACGCGGTGTACTCTTTTTCCCTAACAAGATTTTTTTTGACTGAGTTTTCCTTGCAAAATTTTATTGAGTCGACCAAAAAGCCTATTTCTAAACATGTGTACTCTTTTTTCTTTACTAGGAATTTTTTTTTTCTAATAAGGTTTTAATGAGGCACATTATCTATGGACATCTAAGAGGGAGTGTTATAAAAAATTATGGTGGATGTCTATCTTCCTCCACGATCTTCCTCTCAAATGCTTAATGACTTATTCAATAACGTATTTCTTCATTTTTCATGCCTATATAAAGGCATTTCAATAGATGGAAAGAACACACAATTGAAGAAGAAATAATAATTTCTCCTTTCTTTCTCTCTATATAGATTTAACTTGTTTTTCCTTGTTCTATATTGTTACTTTGAGCTATATTTCATAACAAATAATTTATTTAAGAAAAAGATCTTTTAAAAAAATTTGAATAGGGATACTCACTAGTTAATTATGAGGATCACGATCTCTACTTATGGTGTTCAAATCAAATCGCTAATAGGTGAAAGAATCTGTATTTGATATTAAATTTTATTAGAATAAATTGATATATCACTTAATACTTTATAAATTATTTTATATATACAACATACTATAAAAATAAGATTTTGTCTGATTGCATATGAAGTGAGGTTTTTGGATTCAGAAAAGCAGTTAAGAACCTTTTGGCATTTTGTACATTATTAGGTGTGAATATTCTTTTATAAGCCATGGTACTTTTCATTTTTTAATAAAATAAATTTCTAGTACCAACCCTTTTTCAATTTTGGTACGAAACGTACCAATCATTTGTTTTAACACATTTATTAATTTTAACTTTTACTCTAATGCTTTTAGTCCGTTCTTTTTTTTTTAGGCTCGGGTCGATAGTAATCGTGATAGTAATACTCAGCTATTGACTCGAGGCAACGATCGAAAAAAGTTATAGAGGAACATTAATCATTATTCTAGAAGGGGTTTCACGCAAAAAAAATTGAATCTTGAAAGTTCAAATAAATTTTTTTAAAATAGTCCTACTAAGATAATGAGAAAATTAACTTTCACGAATACCGTATTATCTCGATAAATACTAATCGAAGAGAGCCGATACAAAAGTAATGCAAAGTAGGTAAGAATCTTTTGGTATTTTGTACACTATTAGGTGTGAATATTCTTTTATAAGCCATCGTACTTTTTATTTTATTATTTAAAATAAATTACTAGCACCAACCCTTTCAAATTGGGTACGAAATGTACCAATCATTTGTTGTAAAACATTATATTAACTTCAGCTTTTAGTCTAATGCTTTCTTACCTTTTCTGGTTACATTGCACCTTATTGAAGTGGTTCCTTTTTAAATATATATTCTCTTCCATAATTAGCCATTTCAATATTTTAATACTAATAGCTCTTGTTAAAGTAAATATATGATACACACTTTAGCCTTTTTGTATTATATTTGATTCACTTTTATTTATTTTTTCTTTATTAGAGATTTAAATTTCAGTAGGAAATACAGAGACATTCTAGTGCTATCTCAACTATACCTTTTTTTGTAATATTAACTTGAAATTGAGTTAATTCATATAATTGGTACCTAACTTATTTGGATTTGAGATATGATAATTATGATCGTCTGTCTTACCTTATTAGTGAAATAACTTTTACATTTATTAATTATTAGATTTCTAATAATGGTTACTATTCTACTGCCCCTAGACCTTTTTTTTAAGAGACAAAATCGATGTGTGAATAAACCAATTACAGTCAACCTCTTTATAATAATTTTATTTGTTTTTTGATATTTTTAATTGTTATAGTATATAACTGTTATACACATATAATAACATATGGCATTTAAATACTATTTGGTTGTTATAGACAAAAAAATATTCAAGAATTAATTTTTTTTTCTTTTGTTTTAAATGTTACATATAAAAGGACAGTTCGATGGACTAAACTTTCGCTATGCGCGGGGTCCTGGGATGGACCAAACCACAAAGGTCTATTGTATGCAACCTTACCCTGCATTTTCTGGAAGAGGTTATTTCCACGACTGGAACCTGTGACCTCATGATCACATAGTAGCAACTTTACCAGTTACGTCAAGGCTTCCCTTCATATAAAAATAAGAAACTATTCAAATTTAAAATCTCAAAAGATAAGCATATTCTACTATTTAAATATTAAAAAAGCTAATAAATAATTAAATTCATAACAAAATGTACAAAGATTTAAACTTTAAGGCACGCATTTTAAAGCTACTTGAAGATTTAATTATTTCAAGATTTTTGAAGGTACTATGTAATTGTAGTTTGTTTTGTAGATTCAAGTCTCTTACTACCGATATAACGTTTGAATTGGCGAAGGTTTATATCCAAACTTTTAGCAAAAGGATATCCGAAAATATACAAATATATCTTTTAATGAATATTGAATAAAATCTTTAATTATGGAACTATGTACTAAAATAATTTTTTTTTATCCCTCCCAAATTAGGAGGATCTATATTGTTTTCACACTTGGAAGTGCTTTACCAACTGACCAAGCCTTAACTTGTCACTAACATAATATTCTTTATGTACTTTAAAGTTTTAAAATCTTTGGTCAAAATCTCTAGACTTATTATTGATAATTTTCAAAATTTTATATGGATGTTACAGACGGGTAATTTTATAAAAAAAAGCATTGTTATAATAATGATCGTTATAGTTATAGGTCAAAGGTTATTATAGATAGGTAAAATATAACAAAAAAAATTAATTCAAAAAAAAATTTGTCCATTATAATAAAGTGCTGTTATAAAAAGATATTGTTATAAAGAGATCAAACGGTATATTTTGACTCGACAATTTCATTATCTTCGAGAGATATTCATGATTGATTATCTGCTTGTGGAAAAGATAAAAAATAATACCATATTATTGACCAAATGCAGGCCTCGGAAATTATATGAAAAAGAATTGACATAATTATTGAGCTCCAGGTATAATAAATAGGAGTTTTATTGGCTTTATGGGTTATTAATTAATAATTCGTGACATATAAATTGAAAAAAGAAAGTCAACTACCACTTTTCGATTACACAATTCCCAATTTGGAATTTTAAATATAGCCTTTCAATCAATATTCCATGTGAATCACTTAGTAATAATTCAAGCATATAATTGGCATATATCTCAATTTGTTTATCATTATCAAAGACATGATAAACAAAAATTATGACATACTTCCTCTATTTATTTTTCCTTGTTCATTATATTAAAAATATATTTTTATTTTTATTTATTATTTTTAATAAATCAAGAAAAAAATAATTTTTTTTGTTTTATTCTTATTATATTATTTATTTTTCAAATTATTTTTCAAGACTTTTTAAAATGTTATTATTATTATAAGAGCTATAATAAAATATATTTATATTTATTTATAGTTTTTTAAAGAGTGTGCTAAATCTATAATGAACATCGAGAAAGTATTTAAGACTACGAAAGCAAAAATCAAAAGTGTGAAAAATTGTTGACCGTCTATTTAAAGAAAGTCTAAAACTGAGCCGCCGACCAAAGAGCTTTTTCTTTTGTCCCTTCAAAGTTTCGTTTTCGTCGAATGTGGAAACCTAATCATTAGCCCAACCTCAAAATATAAAAGCTCCTAAAAAAGGAAAAGACCTCTCAACCAATAGCAATCTTATTTCCTTCGTACACAGTCACAACAATAATAATAATATATTCAGTGATATTTTACTAGTGAGAATTAAAAAAAATAATATGTACGATAAACCTTTGGCTTAAGACAAGTAAAATTACAATAGTAAAATAAAAAATAGCAGTGAAGAAGTCATGAAGAAAACAGCAAATATCAGGATAATAATAGAATCGAAGTAGAAACAATATTAAATAATAATAAAAATCTAAAATAAAATTAATTGAACGAACTTGAACTCTTTACCTAATTATTATAATACTGCTCGAGATTGAACCCTTGACCTTAAACGTAGAAAGAAAAGAGTTTATTTACTAAATCAGCCCTCAACTCTAATTAGTATATGTTTACATTTTTCATAATGTGATTTATTTGCTTATTAATATTATTATTTTCTTAAAAATATCAAATCTAAATAACTTACATAAGTAAAGATGTTACAAATTTTACAACACAGATCACTGCAAAAAATGTACTTATTTCACGTTTCGGGTGGGGTCCAATCTACAATTTCGCTTGACTGAGGAAAACCTAAAACTCACGTTACGGAGTTGTCTTTTTCTGATAATTTTATGTGAAATGACATACTCACCCCTTACCTTACAGTCAAAAAGAGGCAACTACCATGGAGAGAGCTGTCCTTTCGGCCAATCAAAGTAACTAACGGATTTCGCACTTTAAGATGGAAGTTAATCTCGTACCGTTCAAACAACGTAACGAAATGAAATCGACGGCTAATATTAGCACCCACGTGCTTCTCCTGTATCTTTTGTGCACTGGATCCAGGCTTCCCGCTACTTTCCCTTTTCACACTTCCAATAACCGCTATACAAACAGGAGCCTTCTAGAACACCCTGCATATTTGATAAATAATTTTAATTATTATTTAGTAGGCGTTTGAACATGAAAATTATTACTTTTACAAAAAATAGTATTTAAAATTAGATTGAAAAATGGTATTTGAATTTGAAATTTTGTTTTGACATGCATTTTATTTAAAAAAAAATTACAGTTTTGTGAATGAGAACAAGAATATTTTTTGAAAATTTTGGAAAAAGGTGGATTTTAGAAAATTTATTTTCGATTTTTTTTTCAAAAACTTGTAAATTTTCATGAACAAACACATTTTGAGTTTTTGTTTGGAAATTAGAATTTTTTTTACGGACTTGGGGCCTTGATATAGCAGTGATAGATAATAATTTTATTAATTTTAGTTTGACAATGAGAAGTTGTAACTTTTAAAGATCAATTTTTCTCAGAAGATGTCCCTTGGGGGATGCCCAGTTGGTTTGGAGGGTGGTCATTTATATAGATAATTTGTGATTGATCTCCCTTCAATGTCTTCTGAGTCGAGTCTGTCGCACAAAACTTGTCTAGTGTGGTTTATATTTCTTGCGTGATTTGCAGATTTTTATACAGTGAAAGGTTTACTCAAGCTGCAGGTTTTTCTGGAATTTTCCAAAAAAAAAGAATTCTCTGAAGATTTTCTAATGGAAATTTATCGCCAAACACAATTCAAATTAAATATCGGTAAAACTCCCTGCTGCAACAAAAAATAATTACCCACGTGACGGGATCGAGCGGTGACATCAGCCATTAATACTTGCATTAAAGTAGGTTATCTACGTCACATCCCTTGGGGTGTAATCCGTTCCTTACTCTACGTAAATGCTGAATCCCTTATATATCGAGTTGCCCTTTTTTATATGTATATTTTATACATAAAATATACATTTTTGTACTCCCTCTGTTTTAATTTATGTGAACCTATTTTTTTGTTCGTGCAAAAAAGAATGACCCATTTTCCTATTTAAAAGTAATTTACCTTTATGCAAATAGCCACACAAAATATATTTTCCTCATTTTATCTCATAAGTTCAATTTTTTTTTTACTTTTCTTAAATTTTGTACGCAGTCAAATGGATTAAATTTCGACCAAGAAAGATTATGGTTTCAAAACGTTGCGTTTCGAGGCCGGCAGGCATTTGGTTGAACCAACCTATCAACCACTTTCCTTCACACTTCTCGTTTCAATACCAGAAAACCATTAAAAGCGAATTCTTTATTTCCCAATTTAATCAATTTGCTTATTATTTAAATTAAAATATTTATTTCGGAACAACTGTCTTTTTTGCGTATATATAAATCTCTAAATTATCCACACTTTTCTCTTTTTCCGGTTTTCTAATATTCCATCTACTGTTCTATTTTCTCTCTACTTTCTCCATTCCCCGCCGGAAAATCACTCATTCGCCGGCGAACTGTTGCCGGAGAAGTTACACGCGCTCAGCATCTCTGATATAGTAGTGTTCCTCGTTTCCCGCGCGTAGTTAAATCACAGGTGTCGCCGTTCGCCGGCAAACCTCTTCGTATCGCCGGCAAACCGCCTGTTCGCTGGTGAACAGTGTCACCAGAGAATACATCTTCTCTATTATCCTTTGGTTTCGTAGTTGAACCACTAGGACGGTGAAATCGTTCTGATCTCCGAGTTGGACTCGGTTTTGTGCCGCGTCGAGGTAATGTGGATAGCCTAAGAATGTGTTTACGGTTCATTCTGCTGTAGATCGTGTTCTAGGACTTAGCTGGCGGTTTTACCAGCGCTCTGTTTTTGTTGTTGCTGTATTTCTTTTTAATTTAATTTCTGGTGAAGTGTGGGAGAAGACGCCAGAGTAGAGGAGATGTTTGCAATACTATGCTTTTTAGAACATTTGAATGCGCAGTTTAATAATTAGAAGAGTGAGGTTTCGTCTAAGTTTTTTTTTTTGCTTTGAAAATGGTGAATGTGATATGGTTCTTTTCGCTTGAAGTTTGGATTTCGATCATTCTTATAGATTTTGTGAAAATTGAATGACTTTTACATTGTGTTGTCATAGAGGAGAATAGACACTGAGGATTCATATAACCAACACTAACTAGTTCTGGATTGATGCATAGGGTATTCAATCCCCTTTTGTCGGAAAGTTATACTGCGTAAATAGGGTAAAATCAATTTTTACACGTAAATAAACTTTTGAATCCCCGTAACATAAAGAGAAATGCAGGTTCAAATCCCAAACATGCCTTTTTTGTTTTTTGAATCCCCTAGTTAGAGTTCCTACTGCATAGTAGTTGTTTTTTTGTTGTTGTATCGCTGGTTCTTATGCATAATCTAAAGTCTAAACTTAAAATCAAGTGTAGGTACAATTTCTGTGATTTCTATTTTACTGAATCACATGTTTAGGTGATAGTTTTTGGTAGTGCTAATTGTGATTTTTTGTCCATATTTGAACCCCTGTAAAGACTTGTTGTACTTGTCCTAAACTGTAAAAGAAAAAGAAATTGTAATTGAAGTATATGAACTTTGTCTGTGAGTTTAAAATTTTTCTTGAATGGTTCGATCTGAAGGTTGCTAATAGTACATTATCTATTACTAATTCATTTTCTGTATGGCAGGTGGAACTTGGAAGGGAGAGTCGGGATGTCGAGGGAGGCTATGTTGGAGTTTTTGAAGCGAAAAAGGCTTCAACGAAAGAAACCAGAATCTATGAATCATTCGACTTATGTCAGCAATACAATGAGTAGAAGTGGAGGAGATGCACTAAGCTCTTCAGCTTCATGCGGTGTTAGGATTCATGTAAATGCGGGGTCGGGGACTTCCTTAAACAGAAGAGATGTTTTCTCAAAGCACAAGGTTGCCAAGTTTGATACGTCTAATCTTGACTGGACTGATAAAATTCCAGGATGTCCAGTGTATTATCCAAGTAAAGAGGAGTTTGAGGATCCGCTAGTTTATCTACAGAAGATAGCTCCTGAAGCTTCTAAATATGGTATTGTCTACATTAATTTTCTGTGTCAAATAAATTAATGTCTTATGTTTCTCTCTGCAAACACTATTCTATTAGTTTCCAGGTAGAATTTTACCTTCTAGTCCTTATTGAGTATGTTCCTTTTGATGGACTCTGCCTATTGAGAACATTGATATACTTGTTATTTGAAGTCTTCGGCAATATCTGTAGGCCTCTGTCCATTTTGATTTTTGAAGGTGAAAATTGTCCATCTATTTTCAAAAACATATTAATCCTTCTTGCTTTGTCTGGACTGTGTTCTTGTATAAACTTAGTTGTTAGTGACTTGGTTCTGTCAGATTCATTTGTTTGATAAGAGTTGATACTATGCTTGAAATGTAACAGGAATATGCAAGATTGTTTCACCAATCATGGCTTCTGTTCCTGCTGGAGTAGTGTTGATGAAAGAGAAGGCTGGTTTTAAATTTACAACGAGGGTACAGCCACTTCGCCTAGCTGAATGGGATACAGATGACAAGGTCACATTTTTCATGAGCGGAAGGTTAGTTTTTCATTCGTATTTGGTATTCTGTTAATTGATTATTTGTCAGCTTTTGAGGAATAATATGGTTTTTCAGAAACTACACATTTCGTGATTTCGAGAAAATGGCGAACAAGGTTTTTACTCGTAGGTATTGTAGTGCTGGATGCCTTCCTCCTGCTTATATGGAAAAAGAATTTTGGCATGAAATAGCTTGTGGAAAGACTGAGAGTGTTGAATATGCATGCGATGTTGATGGTAGTGCATTTTCATCTTCTCCCAATGATGAACTTGGAAAATGCAAATGGAATATGAAGGTGTAGATTTCATAACAAAGTTTCTCTTTATCGTGCTGTTCCTATATGGATTTTTTTGTTTTTTGTTTTAAGCGATATGTTCTATTGTCAGTATAAATTGAGTCAATGTGCCTTGCATCTAGCGTGCATATTTATTGCTGCTACGTTCATGTTTTGAAACATTTTATCAGTGTTAGCCTTGTCAATGTTTTTTGATAGAGTTCCGCTCAATGTTCTCTTTTACTCTTTTCCTCTTTTCCTCTTTCTTATGGTTTTGACCTTTTTCCTTCCTTTATGAACCTACCACACGAAGGACAAAGTAAAACTGTTCTCATAATTTTCCATGCATCAGCTTTCCCCCGCTCCTGTCAGCATTAGATGTAGTCATAAAGGTGGTCTATTTGCCCTTTTATATGCCCTTTCTGTTTTAATAAATCCTCTATTTGTGGTTTCAGAGATTTTCTTGCCTACCTAAATCAACACTTCGACTCCTCGAAAAAGCAATCCCGGTAAACAGATTAGTTTTTGCACCTTTTTCGTTGAAATTTTAGTCCAACCTGAAGATATCTCACTTCGTAATTTATGTATCTTCTCTTCTCTAGGGAGTCACTGAACCAATGTTATACATTGGAATGCTATTTAGTATGTTTGCCTGGCATGTTGAAGATCACTACTTGTACAGGTGTGTGTGCTTTAATTTAAAGTGTACATGCTAGTCCGGTTAATTTGGGGACTTACCATTTTTTCATTTGTGCATATAGCATCAATTATCATCATTGCGGGGCAGCAAAAACCTGGTATGGTGTTCCAGGTCATGCAGCGCTCGACTTTGAAAAGGTTGTCCGCCAGCATGTCTATAACAATGATATCTTAAACACTGATGGAGAGGATGGAGCTTTTGATGTGCTTTTGCAGAAGACAACATTGTTTCCTCCTAACATTCTATCAGAACATGATGTTCCTGTCTATAAAGCTGTTCAAAAGCCTGGGGACTTTATAGTAACTTTTCCAAGAGCATATCATGCTGGATTTAGCCATGGTAAGCCTCTATAGTTTTGTCTAAACTTTAGAGTTTAAGGATGCATAAAACCTTAAAGCATGTTAGTCTGACATAGTTCTCCAACACTCCTCTAGTTTTGGCCCTAATGTTTTTTTATTACTTTTGTAATTTCATCTTAGTTGACAATTAGCATTAGTGAATTCTATTTCTCTAAATATGTAGGTTTTAACTGTGGCGAGGCTGTAAACTTTGCAACTGGTGTTTGGTTCCCAATTGGTTCAGTTGCTAGCCGTCGTTATGCACTCCTGAACAGGGTGCCTCTTCTTCCCCATGAGGAACTTCTCTGCAAAGAAGCAATGCTTTTGCGTATGGATTTGGAACTTCAAAATCAACCTTATTCCTCTGCAGATTTGATCACCCACCATAGCATTAAAGTTTCTTTTGTAAATTTGATGCGGTTTCAACATCGTGCTAGGTGGTGCCTCATGAGATCAAAAGCATTTTCTGGTGTATCATCATTTTCACACGGCACTATTCTTTGCAGCATATGCAAGCGTGACTGCTATGTAGCATATCTGAACTGCAACTGTTATTCACACGCAACGTGCCTTCGCCATGGTATGTTATTGAATGAAATATTTTCTTTGTCTTTATTTGTTAATTACACGGGGAAACTCCTTGATAAAATAAAAAAAGAAAGAAATATACCGGGGACACTGAGCTGATGATCGGTTTGATGGTTGTTTCTTTATTAGATCCTAGGTCACTTGATCTACCTTGTGGAAGCAGTAGAACCCTTTGCTTAAGGGAAGATTTTTCGGACATTGAAACTGCAGCAAGGAAATTTGAGCTGGATGATGTTGTTTTGCATGAAATTGGGCAATATAGAGAAAGTGATGGCTACAGTCTCCTTTTCAACATGTTTCCACGAGCTGAAGAGGAAGGCTATGTTCCATTTTGTGAAATAAAATTTGAATGGTCTGAGGAAACCTTGAAAACTGAGGACTGGGTTGAACAGACGGTTCATGAGCAAGCTTCCAATGCTTCTGCATCTAGTATTGGATTTGTGTCCCGTGTTGATTCTCCCATGGACCAAAAAGATTGCCTTTCTGCTAATATTAATGTAAGTGATCATCGATAAAGTTACTATATCTGTGCAACTTTTGTGATTTCTTTAATGCTGAAGTGGAAATGCTTTTAATTGATCTCAAGCTAATTCAATTTACATTGTAGGTACAGGAAAATGCTAACTCAAACTTAGGGAATAGTGTATTTGTCAGGCCATCTAGAGACATTTCTGGGAGTGAAAGTGAAAGATCAGTTTTTTCACCTGGTGATGACTATTTAAAGGTTCATGAAAAAGTAGCTCATGTTTCAGATGCTAGAACTGTTGTAGATCAAGACAGTGATGAGTCTGATACAGAAATATTCAGAGTGAAGAGACGTTCTAGAACAGAACATGGGAGGAGTACACATGGTCGCATTTCAGTTAATGTTGAGCACCAGGTATTGCATTCTGGGGTCTTAGTTCAGTACAACTTTTTTCTCATTCTGTTTTCAAAATTAAAGTTTTAAGTTAAATACTTCTATGAAGGGGGAAAACGGGTGTCAAATAAATTTTTGTTGGTTTCTATTTGGATCTTTGAATACGTCTATCTCCCTTTGGTGTTTTGCATGGATGAGTCCTTTAACTTACCTAATATGTATCCTAATGGTAGTAAACCCTTTTGAACTTTTGGTACCAAATCTGGAGCAAAATAAGTTTTTATTTGGTCTGTTTTAATCAAGATTGGTAGCTTATGAACTTTGTTTTTGGTTGGCAGGTTAACAAGCATGTTGAACTAATTGCTATGTTTGAGTGGATAGTATGAGACCCTTATATCATATGTTAAAAGCCAAATTTTATATAGCTAATTCTTCAAATGCTGTTTTCACTTTTCATTGACCAGTTATAGTTACATTCACCTTATTTGCTACTGAGTGTTATTGGCATTTACCTTTCAAGGTTATTGTGCTGAATTCTTCAAGCTACTGAATACTCTTGGCATTTTTTTTTCCAGGGCTACAAACGATTAAAGAAACATCAAACTGAAGGACGGCTTGGGCCATTATCTTCATCAGACCGTTCCATGGCTGATGATGTAACTCATAGTTCCAATGCTAATTCAATCCATTCTAAGGAAGCCTTGGATTATCCTTTAAGAGACAAATCGGCCAGAAATGGTACAGTTCCCATCTCTATTAAGTCCAAGAAAGGGGCTAATGCAGAAGCATCGAGCAAGCAAAACGAGTATCAAAGAGATGAAAGTTTCGAGTATGGTTTGGGTAAGACTGTGGGGGAACCACCTCCGATAGAGATAGGGCCAAAGAGGCTGAAAGTCAAGACCCTTCAATTTTTAAGTTTGGAGGAAGAATTGAATAGCTCATAGAATCTGACTTTACTCTAACTCCCATTTTCTCTAATGGGGATCTAACAAAAGGATGAAAAGCTAAATATTTGGGGGAACAACAATGAAACAGTTAACCAAAACTTAGATTAAGGAGGTACATTCTTTGTGCAGGCCTCTAATTGGGGCAAACGGCGCACGGGTGATTCTTATGGTTCTCGGGCCAGGGTGTTTTTTTAGTCTTAAAAGGCAGGAGAACGTCTCTCTCTGTCGTGATGGACATGCTGGGGAGGTAGCAGGTACTTGGCGGAAGTCTGAGGTACGCGCAAGATAACCCAGACACTATCGTTATAAAACTCTTTCTTTTGCCACAGCAGATAGTAGAATTTGGGGTAGGGACTTTTCTGTTGTACATTTTTTATTAACAAATTGGTCGATTCTTGTGAGGTCCAATGTCTAGTATTCAGGTTAGGCCTTCGATTTAATGTGACGTCTGCTGCCTCCATCTCAACGGGTCATTATTCTTTTTGTAGCTAAGGGTCTCTTTGACTTGAAACTACATGAATAAATACAAAGAATATTGTGTTTTTAGACTTCTTCCAACTTTCTATATTTATATAAAGCCGGCTTCATTAAAAATGACGTTACACCTTTGATCACCCAAGAACCTATTTGTTTTTTCTATTTTTTTAGATTTTCTTTCATTTTATAACTGTTTTATCAAAGCATCTGCATGCGTTTTATTGAAGTGTAACAGTTTGTATTTTAATTTAGGAAGTGCAAAAGCTTGTTTATTCAACTGCCTTAAACAATTTATCTATACTATATTAAAAGCACGAAGCTGCTATCAAAATATCATTCAGTCCTTTTTATTCTTTAAAAATTAATTTTGTCTTAGACAAAATAGCTATATACTTTAAGAGTCCGAATATTTAGGACTTAGAAAATTAATTAAGATCTTGGTAATAGGACTTTCAAATCAACCATAAGTTTGTCGACTATAAATTTTTGTAAACCGCCACTGCTACAGAGATCATTATTTGTAATGGATTCTAATTGATAGTTCCTCATCTCAAATAGGAACGAATTGCGGTTCTTTTTTCTTACATGTGATTTTGCATTTATAGCATACATTGTTGCTAGACCAATTCGTCATCAATAATAAACAGTAAGAATCTCTCTTTGTATTTGTCACATGAATTTATATCTTGATTATGTCACTATTTCCAATAATAAAGTGGTTTTTATATGAAAGTCATTTAATTTCTATAGCGTGGTTTTTGTTCTAGGTTGCGATGCGTTCATTGGCACAACCTTTGCTAAGTTTTTACGTGTTGTGTGAGTGTGTGTGGGGTGGGGGTTACTTTGGGAACTTGGAATTTTGTGTCAAAGGTAAATATTTCTTTTTAAATGTATATATTTTAAAGAATTGAAGTGTTTTGAGATACTTTTGAATAGTAGCAGAAGCTGAAAAAGTTCTAAGCATGAACTTATTCTTAGAATTTAACTTTGTCAGTACATTTGTGTTTTCTGATGAAGTATTTTTTAATTTAAAGGATCGTTGTGTTTATTTCTACATCAATAACTATTACACATAATTTATTTTTATTCAATATTTTATATGTTATTTTATTAATAAATGCAGAATATACGTATAACGCACGTACAATGAGAACCACCCTTCTTTGACCAAAGTACCCAGCAGACACACCTCAAGAAGCAATTGTGCTCAACAAAGTAATGAGGAGAAATAAAAAGAAAGTTTATTTGTTGGACATTATAACTCTCTCACACTATAGGAAGGATGCACATTTAGGATTTATTAGCGATTTTAGGCAGACAAAGTTGTACAACAGTATCCAATCACTGAGTACAAGTAAAACTTCAAACTCTCCAATTAGTAATCCACAAGCGAATTGAATAAGCTGTTTAATTAGTAATCTGTAAACTGCATTCACTTCCATGATATTAATTGAATAAGCTCCCCAATTAGTAATCAATAAACTGTACCCTCCTAGAAAAGTGTACTATCAAGAACAATACGACGATTAGCATGATTCCCACTAGAAACTTTCAGACTGTTAAAACCAAGAACAAAAAATGAGATTTTTTAAAGAAAATTACAACTCAAAAAATGAAAAAGAAGTTAGGAGTTTTTAAGCAAAATTGTCTCTTAAAAACTCAAGAATTTACCAACAGATTACACACCTCGCAACCGGGAAAAACATTCTTGAATAAGCTTCTTACGTCTCCTAAGTTTTTGAACCACTTTGTAAGAGCTCGATCCTTGTAGTGAACAATTGTAAAATTTCTAGCTTTCTTTTGAGCTCAACCCTTAGGGTTTTATGCCTAATTCAGGACTAACAGAGTTTGCAGGTGTTGCTTGAGATGATAAAAGAACAAAGATGTTTCAATAAAACTTATGGCATAACGCCAAATTATAATAAGGGGCTTTTTTTTGGGTTTATAATGTAGTTATTGTTACAAGAAAAATCAAATTATGGTGGATGTCTACTCTTCCTCCATGATCTACATCTCAAATGCTTAATGACATATTATTCTTCACTTTTCATGCCTATATAAAAGCCTTGTAATAGATAGGAAAATACACACAGTTGAAGAAGAAAATCTCTTCCTTCTCCCTATCTCTATTTCTTGTTCATGTTTTACTAAATTGCTTTTATTTCATAACACGTTATCACCACGAATTAGCTTCTACTCAAGTCCGATCCGGCACACACTAGCTACCACTACTCTGCTTTCTAGTATGTTTCTTTTAAAGTTATCATAGCATTGTTATTATGTCTGGAGAATTTTCTTTCTCCCAAGGTTGATTGCTAATCTGTACATATACCAGCTAATTTAGATGTTACCATTCTATAAATATTTTCAACCAATCAATTCTATGCTTATGTAAGCTCCATTGCATGGACTTAATTATTCTGGTAACCACATAAAAGTGATGCATCCATATAATTTGTGTTTAAGACACTATGCAGTTATTTTTCTGAGTATACTGCCAACAAGTTTTAAAATAATTATAGACTGACATTTTATTCAAAATTTAAAAATATATACAGATGTCATATTTAGATTGTAAGATCATTATAAAATTGTTATTAAGATATTATAAGAAAATATAGAATATGTATATTAAATCATTTCGTAACAAGACTTTGCCATAGTTACAACTAAGCTTTACCTCTCTTTTTATTTTTTTTCTCTGAATTCAATTAAGAATTTGCCTAAAAAATTTTCGTTTAATTTTATTGATTCAAAAATTTGTTGAATTCTGTTTATCTAGAATCTTTGGTTGTGCGGTATATGTTCCAATTGCTCCACCACAACGCACAAAGATGAGTCCCCAAATAAGGTTGAGGATATATGTTGGGTATAAATCTCCTTCTATTATAAAATATCTGGAGCCTATGACAGGAGATTTATTTACGGCAAGATTTTCTGATTGTCATTTTGATGAATCAGTATACCCTACATTAGGGGGAGAAAATAAGCAGTTGACAAAGGAGATAGATTAGAATGTATTATCACCATCTCATTTAGATCCTCGAACAAATCAATGTGAACAAGAGGTTCAAAAGATGATTCATTTGCAAAATATTGCAAATCAACTGCCAGATGCATTCACTGACCTACCAAGGATGACTAAGTCACATATTCCAGCTGCTAATGCTCCAATTCGAGTTGATATCCCGGTAGGAAAATCAATTAAAGCAAATAAGTTTAAACCACGCTTGAAACGTGGTAGACCGATCGGTTCTAAGGATAAAAATTCCCAAAAAAGAAAAGAAGCAAATGATCAAAGTGATCATAATACGGAGGTAGTGGCTCAAGAAGAGTACAGAGACATAACAAATGATAGACCTCAAGGGAGGTTCAGGTACCTGAAAATGACGAGAATGGAGAAATCTCAATAAGTTATGTCTCAAGGGGAAAAAGATGAAATCGAAATAATATTGTTATTGATAATATTTTTGCTTATAATGTCGCTGTTGAAATAATGTAACAAGATGAGGATCTTGAACCAAAATATGTCGATGAATGTAGACAGAGAAATGATTGGCCAAAATGGAAAGACGCTATCCAGGCAGAATTAACTTCACTTGCGAAACGTGAAGTTTTTGGGTCTGTAATCCAAACACCTAATGGTGTTAAGCCTGTTGGCTATAAATGGATCTTTGTACGTAAAAGGAATGAGAAAAATGACGTACAAAGATATAAGGCACGCCTTGTTGCACAAAGATTTTCACAAAGGCCTGGTATCGATTATGAAGAGACGTATTCTCTTGTTATGGATGCTATAACGTTCTGTTATCTCATTAGTTTTGCTGCCCATGAAAAGCTTGACATGCATTTAATGGATGTGGTTACATCCTACCTTTACGGCTCACTTGATAATGAGATATACATAAAAATTTCTGAGGGATTTTAAATGCCTGACGCAAATAATTCAAAATCCAAGGAAATGATTTCAATCAAATTGTAACGATCTTTGTATGGTCTAAAGCAATAAGGAAGAATATGGTATAACCTCCTTAATCAGTATTTATTAAAGGAAGGAAGGTTATATAAATGATGCCATTTGTCCATGTATTTTTATAAAGAAAACAACATCTGAGTTTGTTGTACTTGCTTTATATGTTGATAACATAAACCTTATTGGAACTCCCACTGAACTCTAAAAGGAAATTGATTATTTAAAGAAGGAATTCGAGATGAAAGATCTCGGAAAGACAAAATTATGTCTTGGTTTGCAAATTGAATATTTAGAAAACATGACTTTTGTTCATCAATCTGCCTACATAGAAAAGGTATTGAAATGGTTTTACATGGATGAAGCACATCCATTAAGTAGTTCGATGATTGTTCGATCACTTGATGTGAATAAGGACCCATTCCGACCTCAAGAAAAGAATGAAGAGATTCTTGGTCCTGAAGTACCATATCTTAGTGCAATTGGTGCACTAATGTATCTTGCTAACACTATAAGGCCTGACATAGCTTTTTCAGTTAATGTCTTAGCAAGATATAGCTCTATTCCTACAAGGAGACATTTGAATGGAATCAAACACATATTTCGGTATCTAAAAGGAACTACCGATATGGGATTATTTTATGGCAATGATTGCAGTCCCGATCTTGTTGGTTATGTCGATGCTGGGTATTTATCTGACCCACACAAGGCTCGATCTTAAACAGGCTATTTGTTTACATGTGGAGGCACTGCTATATCTTAGCAATCGACTAAGCAATTAATCGTGGCTACTTCATCTAATCATGCTGAGATAATTGCTATTCATGAATCAAGTCGAGAATGTGTATGGTTGAGGTCTATAATACATCTTATTAGAGACAAATGTGGTTGGAAGTGTGACAAACTACCCACAATTTTGTATGAAGACAATGCAACATACATAGTCCAATTGAAGGGAGGATTCATAAAAGGAGATAGGACAAAGCACATTTCACTAAAGTTATTTTTCACACATGATCTTCAAAAGAATGGTGATATCAATGTGCAACAGATTAGTTCAAGTGATAATATGACTGATTTGTTCACCAAATCTCTACCGACGTCAACCTTCAAGAAACTAGTGTACAAGATCGGGATGCGAAGGCTCAATGATGTTAATTGATGCTCTCATCAAGGGGAGTTAATACGCGTTGTACTCTTTTTCCCTTACAAGATTTTGTTCCACTAGGTTTTCCTTGAAGATTTTAAACGAGGCAACTAAAAGGCGTATTCATAAACATGTGTACTCTTTTTCCTTCACTAGGATATTTTTTAGAGGGTTATTCCTAATAAGGTTTTAACGAGGCACATTATCTATGGACATCCAAGGGGGAGAATTATAAGAAATATTAAATTATGGTGGATGTCTACTCTTCCTCCATGATCTTCATCTCAAATGCTTAATGACATATTCAATGACATATTTTTCTTCACTTTTCATGCCTATATAAAGGCATTGTAATAGATAGGAAAATACACACAATTGAAGAAAAAAATCTCTTCCTTCTTCCTATCTCTACTTCTTGTTCATGTTTTACTAAATTGCTTTTATTTCATAATAGTTATATCAAATTTTAATAAGGGGCTTTATTCCCCCGACCTCACTTGTGGGCCTTTTGTTGTTGTTTTTGTAATGTAGTTATTTTACAAAATATAGTATTAATATTGACGTAGGTTTCTTTTTTCGTTCTTTTAGTTATCTTATAAACTATAATATTAATATCACATTGAGATTCAAGTTAATAAGTTACAATGCGTTACCTTGGATCTTACTGTAACAATGTTATTTACCAATATGAAGATTTGAGTATCTTAATTTAAATTTCTAAAATAATGCTATTATTAAAAAACAGATAGTCTTTCTTTCTACTTTTATAAGGATTTTTGTATTTTTTACTATAAAATTCAATATTATCTAAGCGAAAATAAGATTAAAAATCTACAATTAAAAATATTTTTGGGGCCCTGAAATTTAAAGGGTCCTAAAGCAAAAGGTTTACTAGCCTCCCCTTTGAGCCGCCCCCGTAAAGGAAAGCAGATATGAGGATTTTGCGAGCGACTTAGCATGAGAGCGATAACAACTTAGAGTGCGATGGTAACTAACATGTTATCAAAGGTAAAAACTTAGAGCGTCAACTAGCTCACGCATAAGGTCGATGAAAGAGTCCATGGCTCTTTGAGGTATATTCCAGTCAGATTTCATACTTAGTAATCTAACTGCAACAGACAACTTAGAGTGCGGACCTCCGTCGCGTAGTGGACGACTAGCTTCCTCTAATTGATCAAAAAAACGTTTTGCCTCATCATTAGGAGTTTCTTCAATAATTTCATTATAATCACCCCCATAGTGCATCCCAAAAGCATCTGAAACCATATGACGAATTCCAGAATCCCTATTTGTATTATCCACCGACCTACTACTTTCACCCACAACTACATTATGAAATATCCCATCTCTACCATCTATCTCTCCATGATATTTCCACACAAAGTAATTTTTTATAAACCCCCTTCTATAAAGATGAACCTTTACTTCATCCGGTTTTCCAAAGTTCATGCAGTTGCACTTAACACAAGGACACCTAATAATTCCATCTTGTAGGTAGGGTGGAAGTGACATTGCATGTCTAATGAATTCATCCACCCCTTCTACAAAATCCTCCCTTAATCCCCGTCTTCCAGGATAATTCCTATTGTACATCCAAGTACGATGTTCCATCTATACAAATAAAACAATAGAAACATTTATAATCTAGCTAATAAATATGGTAACTAACATGTTATCAAAGGTAAAAATTTACTAATAGTATGTAAAATTAATAACATTAATAATATGTGTAGGTCTAATTCAGTGACTAACTATAACATGTGGGTCGGATCCCTCCCAATAACATTAAAAGGACCTTATGAAATTATTAAAAGAGAGTAAAACAAGTTTGTGGTTAGAACACTTTCGAATCACCTACTATCAAATGGGAAATTCACATAAATTTATCTAGTATATGAGTACAAAAGCAAAACTTGATTCGTTTGTTGCTAAGTTGTGGCTAGTATAGGACAGAAAAAAAGGTGTTTTCCAGCTGCAGTCCCTATGTCAAGAAGGTGTTACCGAAATGCTCTAGATAGCCTCGTGTACTTTGTTCTAACTTCTAAAGGGTTGGTCAGCTAAAGATGTAGCAATCTAGATCTTTTAGTGATGCAGGTCTGATGTGTTATGAAGACATTGTTTGCTAAATACAGCTATTTCAGTCGGGCCTTTCCTGATTGCTTTTCAACTATTCTCTGGATTAAAGTGCATTAAAATTTCTTTTGGCATCTAAAATTTGTGATTAAAGGGCTGGAGCCAGATCATATGAAACCCAAAAATAAGCGCAGCATGGACAAGTGTTCCTTTGAGCTTCAGCTATATTTGTGCTATGCTGGGATCAAATGTTTCTAGCACTAGTTAAATGGCTAGGAGTTGGTTGATTGTAAACTACACTTGTTACACAGACTGAGATTTAAAATTGTGGCTGCTTCTATTTGAAAATTATGGTTATCACTGGCAGTGACTAAGTGTGATACATCATGAGAACTTTTGTTCCGATAAATCGTCTATCAAACTATTTCAATTGATGTTTGACAACGAAAAGAATGAAAAGAACTTCCGTAATTACTTGAGAAAAAGATCCATTTCAAATTAAAACAACAATAAAAAGAAGAAATTTGCTGCGTATACATACCTTGAGGCAGACGAGCACTGTGTCTGGAGAAGGAGAGAGAGAGGCAGACGCACCGACGGCGACGACGTGACCGGCGGGGGTGGTGGGCGGGGGACCAGCAACGATTAGGGTTGGTTGGGGGGGGAGGAGCAGTGATTTTTAGGGTTGGGAATTTGGGGATTTTGGGGGAGAATGGGGAAAACAGAAGCTGCTGCCCGTTTTTGGTCTGATTAATTAAAAAATTGGCGACCCATTTGGCGACCGAAAGTGGTCGCTATAATTAAAAAAAAATACT
>MCJB01013637.1:226954-238496 GCA_002018475.1 Nicotiana obtusifolia | reverse complement strand
ATATGGTATAATACAGTATGTATATACTAAATATATTAATAAGAAAGCGACCAACTTTGGTCGAACTTTCCCTATAAAATTTCCCTCCAGATAGCGACCAACTTTGGTCGCCCAACTAAAATCTGATTTAATTAATATTCCAGATAAGCGACCAACTTTGGTCGCCAATTTCCCCATAAAATTTCCCTTCAAGAAGCGACCAACTTTGGTCGCCACTTTTCAAATCTGATTTATTTAATATTCAACAGAAGCGACCCACTTTGGTCGCCTAATTCCCCATAAAATTCCCCTTCATTTGGCGACCAACTTTGGTCGCTAATGTTAAACGTGGGTCCAACTGAGCGACCAAAGTTGGTCGCTAATTATGAATTTTCTTTGACCAGTTTGGTCTGACCAGTCCGGTCAAAAAGTTGACGAATATAGAGACCATTTGGCGACCTAAGTTGGTCGCTCTTTGATTTAAGTTTTTTTTTTTAATTTTTTCATCTACTTTGGCGACCAATGTTGGTCGCTTTTTGTGGCAGACCAACTTTGGTCGCTAATGTTTGGTCGCTAAAACACTGATTTTTAGTAGTGAGTCTTACACTAAAGTTGTGAGCTATACATGGCGAGTCGGCTCTACCAAAAAATTACAACTTGAAAAAAAGGTAATAATCGAAATTGACTTGAGTGATGCCCTAATGTGGCTAACTGTGGAAGGTAACATCATTGAAAGTCACCCCAATCGAGTTGTGATGGACGAATATAGGAGCCTCATATCTAAACTTGGAATAACTCTAAATCCATACTTTGGAGCAAGGAAATACGTAGGCTGACCACTTAGCGAAGTTGGGGAGAACGCAAAAGGAAAACTTGGTAAGATTGCACCGTCCACCACATTCGGTGCAACAATTGCTTCCAACAGACATGGCTGCATGTAACCTAGCGAGAGGGATAGGGCAAAAACATTGTGAAGTTGTAGCATTTCGTAAAAAGCAAAAAGAATATAATAAACATTGAAAGATTTTTTTTTTGAATGTCTAAGATCATTACGAGTAATCTCTAATTATCGTTTCTCAGTTTTTTTCGACACTTCTTTTAAAATTGTATTAGTCAATGCTAAAGTTTTTTAATCATTTCAAAAAAAGAGTAAAGGGTATACACCAGTATGTCAAAATTTACTTAGATTTGTAGTCTGGAGAGGTCAATTGGGTTGAATCGTTTAAATATTTTCTTATTTCTTCGAAGTCCTTATTTCTTTGAACGACTTGTGTTGATATATGGTTGAGTTGTTGAGAATTGAGATGCTAAATTGTGAAAATATTAATGATCCACGTTATCATGAAAGAATAAAATCATTTATACAAAATAATTTTCTGGTCCCTCATGAGTTCATGTCATCATGAATCATACTTTTTGACTGTTCCTCTAATAAGATTTGCACTTATTTCATTGATCATTATACCATACTCCGAGTGCTCAAAGTGTAACTATGTGTGTGTGTATATAAAGTTCGTCAGATGCTCGCGTCTAATTAGGTAGTTGGTAAGACTAGGGGTGTTAATGGTTTTGTTTGGCTAGTTATTTTATAAAATTTATATCATATCAATTTTCGGTTATTCTATTATATAACCAAACTTTTAGATTTTTCGAAACTGTCTCAATCATGTCGGTTTCTCTTCGGTATCTATATCAGTACAGTTTGGTTAATTTTCGGTATTTTTTTAAAATGTCATGTAAAAGTCACTAGTAGAAGTAGAATGCAATAACATACATACTTTTATAGGACTTGGCAAAACTCTCTAGACATTTTTACAGTTTAAAAGGTGATGAATTAAGAAAACATGAAAGATGGCTAGAGTATAGATCCATCAACTATTCTACAACAACGTAAAAGAAACTAAGCAAATACAAAAGATAATAACCAAGCTGAGATTCAAGAATAAAGTCTATAAAAGATTAAATATTCAAAAATATAAATTTAAATTATACGAAAGGAAACATATTCAATACATTATAGTTTGCTACTCATAATCGCTACAATACCTTGTGTCTTGCTAGTGAATATGTAGGAAATAGTTTAGTTTCAATAGGAGTAGCATAATTGATTTTGGAATTAGGATTTTGAGTTTAATTGCTTGTTGGCTCGTAACTGTTTCATAATTCCAAGGCCCACGAAAAAGTTTAATACTTAATTATTTTTAAACTTACTATATCAATATATTTTTCATATTGTATATTTATTCAGTAACGATTCAGTATTTTTTCGATTTCTTTTCATAAAATAAAAAATGTACTCTAATTATTGGTACGATTATATATTTATATAAAAACCTACGATTTTATTAAAAGAATCTTAAAATTTGGTACGGTACGATTCGGTCAGTTTAGTCGATTTTTTAAGTATTCATTTGACACCCCTAGATAAGACAATAACTTTCCAAGGTGATAATCAATAGTTAGTTAACCTAAATAGTCACTCACCCAATCATTTAAATTAAAACTTGAAGCAGTCATGTGGTAACACACTTTGGTTGATATACATGCCTTTGATAGAGATTCAATTTGTGTTTCAATTATCATGTGCTGCGGTGAAAATTTCTCACGTATGGATGTTCCAATGGATGATGTGTTCAATTCATTCATACTTGTTATGGGTTGATATGGGCAACTGTCCACAACGTGGGTTGAGTCACAAATAGCTGATTGGATATATTGTTCAGTTTTTTTTGCCGATATAGATTGATTATACACGATTATATATATATTATTTATGGATTATACATATATTATATATATTTGTCGGCTATTAAAGTTAATTCTCTTTAAGTGGTTGGCCAGCGGCTATATTGGTTGATTCTACTTAAAAAGATCTTGTCCATATGTGAGACAAAAATTGTAGAAATATGATCCTCTTTTGGGTGATTTTTAACTTTTGACCCCCGTTTGTCCCATGGATAAAATTTTAAGGTTAAAAGTTGTGTTGTCCATGGGGCAATCGAGAGGCGATACTTGTTAAATTTGAAGTTCTGCCCGTGGGTTACGCGGTGATAAAAATTCAAGACCCTCCATTTTAAAGGCTATTTGTGAGACGAGTTGGCCCATCTTGACTAAGTCTTGATTGTAGGCCAGGCTTATGGAGCAGACATGTTGGCCCAATTACAGCTGAACTAGATTTTGGTCCAAATCCAAAAATGGGCTCTTACTAAATTGGATTAGCTCTTTGGACAAGCCCATAATGTAAGTTCATTTGCTTTCACCAATACAAGTGTAATCCCCAACGCTTATTCAAAATATTATGGCATATGGAAGGGTAAAATAGGACAGCTCGATGCACAAAATATTCTGTATTTATGTTGGGTTCGGAGAAGGCCCGCAACCTAAGAAGTGTAATTTAAACAATATGCCCTAATACAAACATAAGTGGTTGCCTTCACGGCTCAAATCCGTGACTATAAGTTATACAGAGATAATTTTACCATTGTTCCAAGACTCCCGTTCTGGCATATGGAAGAGTAACCGAGCTATTTAACCTAGTCTAGGCCTGTCCTCTGCATCTCCATTTATTTGCATTTCCGTAAGTATAGATATCAGAAGCAGCACTTTTATTTGTATAAAAATTTAAGATACAACTAATCCAATATTTGGTCTATAAATATTACTGTACTTCTTTACTAGCTTGTTTTTCTTCTTCTTGAGAGGTCCTCTTTCAGCAGAGTCAGTTTCAGAAATTTAAAGTTTATCGGTTTCTGTAATGATTTTAAGTTAATATATAATAATAATTTGGTTTACAATTAAATATTTAAAGATATTTAATAAATTTTTATATGTAACTTAAATTCTTCATTTTTTAACTAGACCAAGTTAAATTAATTTATAACATCATTAAAAATATGACATTGGTAACATAATTCATAGTCACATAGGAATAGTAGTAATAGAGAGAGCCCGCCTTGAATGCTGAGCAGAGAAAGACAGCAGAGCCCTCTGAGAAAGGACAGAGATGAAGCTGTTGCATTAAGTAGTATGGTCTCTATCAGAGACCAGAGCCGTTGCCTCCTCTTATATTATCAAAGAAATTAATTTGAGCCCCACGTACCATATACCCCTAATCTATGTAAACTTAAAATACTCCACACGAATGCTTGCAAATTTAGTTTATACATACATGCATACACACAAGTATATACCAATATGCAGTGGCGGAGCTAGGGGATAGAAGGAGGGTTCATTCGAACCTTATTCGTCGGAAAGTTACACTATATATGTAACGTTAACTATTTTATATGTACATGTATAAGATCTTGAATCCTCTTCACTTCTTCACATATTATTTTTTTATTTTTTGTACTCCTTGGTGAAATCTTAACTCCATCACTGTTTATATGCTGCAAAAGGGCATGAATGCAGCATCATGGCACTGAGTTTATCTAAACTAAGAACTTTCGATGCAGAATGTAAATCTATATATAAAATCCACTAAAATTACCACAAACAATAAATATTAACCGAGATTTTAAAAAATACAATGAATTGACTATAAAAAAACGACTATAAAATTTGTATCTTGAATCCACTTTTAGTACACTATACTATACACACAAACTTTCTCTTCCTGGCTCATCTGCCAGATCACGATTAAAGATGACATCTTCGGGAAATTGAGTAAGAACAAGACCTTCAAGTTGCTCATTTTCACTATACAACTAATAAAATAATGTAAATGTCTGCAACAGATAACTAAGAGTGTAAATTCAGGAGGCGAATAGAATTAATCAGGCAGGAAGACCAAGGAGCCTATAGTTGGTTGATGCGACATGAGCTTGACAATTGGACTTTGCATGCTGATGGTGGCAGAAGATGGGGAATTCTGACTACAAATGTGTCAGAGTCTTTCAACGGGTTATTGAAGTCTGCACGTGGATTGGCTGTCACCACCATGGTGCAGATGTCATTCAAGTAGATGGTGGAGAGGTTTGTTAAAAGATCTAGAGGTGCATCATCATTGATGGAAAGATGTGTTGAATTTACGCCAATACCATTGAAAAGATTTGAGAAATACAGGAAGCGAGCACAATGGCATTTATTTTTGCAATACTGCAATGAGCAAAATATTTTTGAAGTTCACACTGCTATTCATCACAATCAAGAGAATAATACACACCATCAATGAGGTCAGAAGGTTATGCTTCTGCTGGAAATGATCCATCTATCACATGTCATGCTCACATTCCATGAAGTGCTTTCAGCATACAGGTTTCGCGGCAACGAGGTACGTTGATAAAGAATATAGTATTGCTGCATACTTAAAAACCTATAGTGGACAGTTGCAATCAGTGGATGCTGAGCACTATTGGTCGCCAGAACTATTTAAAATGGTGTGTAATAAAGATTATGTATGTCAACGACAAGTGGAAATAAGAACGTGTATATGGAACCAAATGGATGTTGGTGATACTGTTTATGCGCGTAAATGTGGCATATATTCCCAAATAGGACACGATAGTTGTAAATGTCTTTCAGCTGGTTTGAGTAGCAGTGGTAGTTCAGCTCCCGGTGGAAGTTCATCCAATGTGCCCAATTATCAAGGATACACGTAGTGTTTTGTTGCAGTCATTTGTTGTAATAAATGTATGTAAATGTTCAGCTTAAATGTATGAAATAAAATTATGTTTACATTGAGGTTAAATATAATTGATATTTAGCATTAGTACTTCAGTACAACAATTTAACATACACCCCAAGAGAAAAAAAATTGTCATTCGCCATTATCGTTGCTGTCTTGCACTATTTCATTGTCACTGTCTTCATCTTCTCGTCAACATCGTGTACGCACCCTTCGGGACCAAGGGCATCGTAATCTAGGCCCCAGTTAACACATATTTCTCGTATTTCATCGCTATCATCAATAAGACCACTTGCTTGATTTCTACAACAATATAGGACTCCTATGTCTAACGTCTGTAGTAGAAACTTAGGTAGTCCCTCCCACTTGACAACTGTTGGGAAAACATGATAATCATTGTCTCTATGCAATTTTTCATCTTCTAATAAATCCCAGTACTGATCTTCCTTTCCTCCCAAGTAGTTAAGATCATCCATTGCATGATGAACAACTAGTGCCTCTTCCATCTCTAGAATTTACTTTATCAAATGCCGAATCACTTATGGTTCATCTTTGTATGTGTTTGTTTGGAAGGTTGGAGACAGTACTTGTGGCAAGCAAGCCCATGCCAGCGACATAGTACTTCATAATCACATTATTTTGAGTAAAGGAGAGCCCATTGTAGTTTTTCGCCTCAAATTCGCATACCATCAGATTTTGTAGAATGTGGTTTGCCCTCAATAATGTGCCCTGCAACTTGGAGATCAGTATGTACATTGATAGGCTTATTTTCCAAGGGACGTGGAACAACATACCACTTGTCATCAACCAAATCAGTATAGCAACCTAGCATATTCTTTTTAAGGTAGGGATCGACGGTGTTAAGGCATGTTCCATGGGGATCTGTTGAACAACCTTCACCCTTTTGCCTCTTCTTGAACCACTTATTAAATGTCAGTGGTATTTTTGAAATGGATGCTATAACATTTCTTCAAATGGCCTTTGAATACAGATCTCTTAGTTCAGTTTAAGAAGCTATCTTATACCCCAAAAAATCATAGGGCGCCACCAATATGCATTATGTGTATTGTCTTGTCGACCTGAAAAAGTTGTCGTTCTGGTAATGCTGTCTTGTACCCTAAAGAATCATTATCACGTGAAACATAGAGCGCCATCATTATGTGTTATGTGTATTGTCTTGTCGACCTGAAAAAGCCGTCGTTCTGGAAAAGCTATCTTGTACCCTAAAGAATCATTATTAAGCGAAACATAGCGCGCCACCAATATGCGTTATGTGTATTAACTGCCTATAAAAGCCTGCGCATTTTAGTTATTATTTGCGCTTAACGAAACAAATAGAAAAACTTTTCATTAATTTTTTTATTTTTCTTGCATTACGTAATGTCTGGATACAATGACGTACTAAGGTGTTATTGTGGCAAATGTGTGATTTTGAAGCCATGTTGGTTAAATTACAATTTGGGGCGCAAACGCTGGATCTGTAACAACTTGTAAGTTATTATTTTGGAAAAACTACTTGTTTATGTTTCTAATATAACATGTTAACTAATAGTATTGTGTTATAATCCCCATTGGTAGGACGAACCAATGTGGATTTCAAGAATGGTATGATGAACCCATTAACCAGGAATACTACAAATCATGTTTACACTATGTTTGAAATACGACTGGTGAATACGAACTCCAGATCTTTAAACTACAACAACAACTTGCGGCAGTAAAGGAGAAACTAAAAGAGGCAGAAGAAGAAAAAAATATGTTGAAGGAGAAACTTAAGTGGTTTAAGCACAGAATAATGAGCGATAATAACTAGACAAACACATGGATGTATTGAGGTGTAGTATTTTATCTTTATGTTTTACGTGTCATGTATTATCATTAATTGTACCGAATTTAAATTATGTTAAGTTGTCCTTTTTTTGTGTTATAGTATTAAACTAATAAATAACCCGAGAAATAAAAACACATGCGCAAATTATGTTAAACATAAATAATGTTGCTATTATATATTTAATGTCATATATACAGATAATAATAAATGTCAATGTGTCCCACAGCCTGTATGCTTTAAAGCATTGGCTGGCCTGAGGCGCATCCCCTCTCGCCCGGCAACACTATCAGGGTCATTCTCATCACGTCGCCTCTTTATCAGAGGATGCGCTGCAGCATGATCGTCGATAAGGCTTGCAGACTCGGTAAAAGCGACCGTTGGTCTAGCAGTAACCTTCAGAAAATTAGATATTTTAGTATACGAAATATAAATTACTAACGTATGTGTTAGCTAAAAAAATTTTAATGGTCATACCATGGTCTCGGCGGGCTCCTGAATAACATCATCAGTTTCCGGCATGTCAATATCGCACAAAGTGGCCTCCGTGACGGGAGATGATGTTGTCTTTAAAAAAATAAAAATGCTTTAGATAGTGATGACTGATCAATGAGATAAAAACAAACAGAAAAAATATTAATACAAACAAACCTGCGCCTGAGCAGCGATTTACACTGCTCTGTCAGAACATCGGGGTGCACCGGAGTAGATAAAGTACGTGATACATCCTCAGCAGCCCCCCATGATAAGTCGTAACTCAGTCATCACCCACTATGCACCTCTCATATCGGACGATCCTCAACAACCGTCGATGGCCCTGGTCGATCAGGAAAATACTGATCCCACTCCTGCTGCTTAACAGTTGTGCCCCCGATCAACAATGGAGCTGACGGGGTCAACTGCAAAATCCCTAGCGACAGTTGTAAGCTGAATGATAGCATATCATGAGGAGTATCTTGTGGCTCAGAGTGGTCAACTGGCTAATTATCTCTAATATCCTCCATGGGTGCCTCAACGCTCCCTTGCGGGGGACCCCGTCCTCGCCGACCACCACGACCTCGTGGGACACCCCTTCCTTTCTGACCACGTCTACCACGTCACGCTCCACTAGTGACCGATGATGTTACTCCTCTAGCGGCACATAAGCAGCATCGTATCCTAATCGCTCATCATCTCGAGCACGCCTCACTCTCTAAGCAGCCAGATCTGTAACCTGACAGCCATACTCGTGCCAGGCTGCCGCTCCCTCACCGGTATGCTGCAGCATCTGCAGTCCCAATTGGTAGAACTGATGTAATCCAATAGCCTGCATAACATGTCAATTATTAATTACGGAATGATAATTTAACATTGTAAGTAAGTATAACAAATAACATACCAGTGCCTCATGCCTCCCAGCGTATGGAATGTACCGACCACCAGCGTGATGAATGGGATTTCTGACATAAAGTCGAGTAACGCTGTGATACCAGCCCACATGCTCATGCTCGCCATCCGCACGCTCATGTGCAGGGGGTGGAGGAATCAGGTCATACCTCTAGTTCCAAACCCCAATCATCCCGCTAGTAATGTTTCCTAATCAGGTGGCATGATGCTTGACAATATGGAGACATATTAGTGGACAGAAGAGCTTAATATAGCTCAGTCGCAGGTGCAATAATTGGCAAACCAACTATGAGCGCGTCGCTATATGGCCTCCATAAGAACTATTAATCAGATATAGGAATCGTGAGTAAACGCAACACGTATAAAGCCTGGCCAAGTAAACTTAAGAATACATGTACCTGCGCGCCTTCAAGCAAAGACAACAAATCAGGGGAGAAGATGTCGAGCCTCGACCTTGCATTCGTAGCCTCACCTATCAACCCACTTCCAAGCTAAAGGGAGAAACGGTGGATATGGTGCATCCGGAGCGATGGGTGGTAGAGGTGGCTGGAACTGCAGGAACCGCTACTAGTCCCAAAACTAATATAGATTGTGGACGTAAAATTTAAGGTATTATCACCCTATGTATATTATAATCTTGAAAAGAATTGACTATGTTTTCACCGGCAGCAGCGGTAAAAATCCGGCAACGTCTCTCTGGGTACCCATGGACGCCCGACACATTTGCCTATACAGGTAACCTAGAACAACTGCATCCCAGCTATAATTATGTAAATCATCTAGCTGCTCAAGATGATGCAGAAATCTCAAGCTGACTAGGTTTCACGAATTATACGGAAAAGTACACCACCAAATATCAGCAGCAGCACCAATCTCATGTGTTGATCGATAACCTCCGGCGGTGAATCATCTGTAATCACTGCATCCATCGCCTCCAGATGCTGCCAGACGGGCGTCAGCTGCAAACGAGTAGCTCCACTCAATGCCTCTCCTCCTCTAGCTGGAATCCGATGAACCGTTGCATCATATGCAGGTAATGCAATCCCTTATAGTCTCTGAGAGCATGTAGGTAAGCTACAAGCAACCCATCAACTGACAGCCCGAAACGAACCTCCACATCCTCAAGCATGATGGTCGCCTCGCCGATGGGTATATGAAACGTATGCGTCTCCGGCCGCCACCAATCTATCATAGCCGTGATCAACGCCCAGTCGAATTGCAACTGGCCAATCACTATGATCCTGTAGAAGCTCATATCTGAAGGCGTCTAACTATACGGGGATGGAGTGGGTGGGTCCTAATGAACTCCCACATATCGTCTATACATCTGGCACGAAATGTCTGGGACAAACACTGCCCATCCCATATGTATGAAGACCTATGGTCGGCCTGTAGTAACAGTAGCTCTAATGATGCAGGTCCGGGATACATAGGCGGAACCTCCATGATGATGACTGCAAATTGAACAATATTAATTAAAATATTTTTCTTTTTAATTGCTTAACATCTTTAAATATATTGCAATATCTTTAATATCAAAATTTATTCAATATTTTTATTATATTGTTATTTAAGTTGATACATTTTCTATATTATAATTTTATATGTTAATTTGTTATTTTATATGTTGGTTTATCATTTTATATGTTAGTTTATTATTTTATATGTCACTTTTTATTTTATATGTTAGACTACTATTTTATATCTTTAATTTATTATTTTATATGTTAGTTTCTTATTTTATATGTTTGTTTCTTATTTTACATGTTAGCTTATTATTTTATCTTTTTCTTTTCTTACTCACTTATTTTGAGAATAATAGAATTAAATAATTAATTTTCATAACTATACATGCTTTACTTATTAAATTATTCATATAAAAATACTTAGTTTGACAAATATTATTATTTTTTAATGTTATTTTCTTACGTTTTTTGTTGACTAGAATTCGAGAAAGTTTATGTTTGAACTATCATCTTTTTTCAGATATTTTTGAGGCTAACAAATAATTAAATAATTAATTTCAATAACTACAAAGATACTACATAAAAGGGCACTATATTTTACTATACTAGAGGACACTACATTACTATTACGGGTACCATATTAAAATTATAGGCACGACGTACCACTACAAGGAACTAAACATTATTAAAGTCACATATTAATATATTTACAACAATAACATCTAAATAAGATTAGTTATTCCTAAAATAATAATGTATCTATTGAATAATCTTTTAGCACATAATTAATCTAATTCGGATAAAAAATAACAAATTGATTTAATCAAAAAAAAATCATGAAAATATATATACCACAATAAAAAATAACTAATTGCCATTTTTTATAACAACTAAAATCATTAACTATTCATAAAATAGCAATTTCTCTATTTTACTAATTTTTTTTAGCACACTAATAATATAATCCGGCTAAAAGATAACAAATTAATTAAAATCACAAAACAATCACGAAATAACATAGAACACAGTAAAAAATAATTAATAGGCATTTTTATACATAAGTTTTAACAAAAAATAAGTCAGTATACCTTGATTTTAATTTTTTTTAAAATTGAATATTTGATGATTTGGAGCCGAAACGAGCAACCCACTATGCGATAACGCCTTAGATACGATGTTAGCTTGCTACAATACCGAGAATCCACATGTTTTGTGGGACCTGTAGGCTCCAACCGAGCTTTTCTTCGTTAAAAATTG
>MCJB01013637.1:208172-226822 GCA_002018475.1 Nicotiana obtusifolia | reverse complement strand
GGGGGGAGGGGGGAGGGGCGTCTGTGGGGAAAGAAGGAGAAGACGGGTTTTTTTATATGAATATAGCGCGCATAAGTACCGCGCTGTACTATAGCGTGGTATATATGCGCGCTATACCTTCCTGCCTATTTGAAGTTCAAATATAGCGCGATTATTCATCGCGCTATATATAAAATAGTGTTCAATTTTTTTTTTATAGCTAGAGTCCAAAAAAACTACAATACACTCCACAGAAGTGTGGGGGTGGGGGGTAGGGCAGTGAAGGTGTAGGGGGTAGCCGGGTTTGGTGAAAAGTGGACAGAGAGAGGTGTCAATCATAAAGCGATAGATTGCAAAATCATTGAATGATTTTTGGTCCCTTCTAAGTTATGAGCCTTCTTTTAAATCAATGAGATATATTCAGACAAAGAGAGTCAACAGTACATTCAAATTCCCATTCTTTGGTATATATTCAGACTTCTGATCAATAATGTAGACAGGACTTCAATTTGCATAGATTGTATACATACTATGTGCATTAGTTGTTTTCTTTAGCCATTCATTGTTCAAAATTTTATGACTTGGTTAAAAGTTCATTTAAGGGGTAAATAAATTTCAATAATTTTAAGATTTTTTATTTCTAAAACTCAAACTTGATACTTTTGATTAACAATATCACAGAAAATTATCATGTTCTACTCCAGAGTTGCAGGGCAGAGTTAGAGTTAGAGTTAAGGTTACGCATTCGGCTGAGTCCATTAGCTTTGACTCAGATCCTATATTTGCTTTAAGAAATTTATTGAATTATGTATAAATTATTTATTATTAAGCCAGTAATTTAAAAAGACTAAAATCTCAAACTAATAAATTTTAAATTATAACTCCGCCTCTATGCAGTGATATGCTTAATACATGTGCATTACTTATCATTTATTATACATGACCCCCTTTTGACTGTATTTGATCTTTTAATTATTTTGTTTCTTCCTCGGTTCGAGTTACGCTGGAGGAGAAGTGTGAAAATTCAAATTTCACCATTACCTATATCTCCGCCGTCTCCATATATGCTCATGTAAGAGACTTTTTTACATTATCATGTGAATTTGACTTGCAATAGCATATAACGGTTTATATTAAGTATAATTATGTAATGTAGAAAATAAAGTAATCTAAGTTGCTATAAGAGGCAAAAATATACAAAAAAATATTAAAAAAATTACATTGTCAGTATATATAAAAAAATCTATACGTTATACTAAGGATCGTGTGGTTTTGTATTTCTCAAGCTACCATTTTGATAGGTCTAACTATTTAATGAAGTTACACAAAAACATATGCAATTTACTACAGTTAATTAATTAAGTTGAGAGTGTATTAATACTTCAAAGAATAACAGACAAAAAAAATATATAAGTGTATACAAAATATAAGGGTATGATTCGAAAAGTTTAAGAGCGATATATATTAATGAAAAGACAAAATTTTCTTTTACTACCAAAACTAGCTAGAAAGTAATTAAAGTAATGATTATACTACCAAAACTAGCTAGAAAATAATTAAAGTAATGATTAAGACGAATAAACACTATAAAACCAAAATAATTAAATGATCGCTTCAATTATTGAGTGAATGTCGAAGTCAAAAAAAGCGTTCACAATAATCACGTTTTTTTGTACGAGTAAAGCTATCAAATTGTCAACTCAAATTATTTGCACTGATAACAACGTAAGAGACAGTTTTAACGTGAACGGGTCGGTTGATAGGCTGTACTAAGTAAAATAATTTCTGTATAAAAATCTAATCCGTTCAATATAATGTTTGGTTGCTCAATTCAATTTATGCATACCTAATACATGGATTGCTTATACCTTATAGGAGGACTTAGCTAATACCAAGGAAATCAAGGGATTACTAATCCCTGCATTAACTATACCTGGATAAGACCCTAAAATTACTAAACCGCCCCTCAAACCCTTTTCCTAAATTTCTTTATATACAGAGAAGAATATTCAAGGGTATAATTATAAAGAAGATTTTGTACAGTTTTAAACCAAACACAAGCTTAGATTATACATTGCATAGCTAATTTTTAATACAATGAACCAAACACTTGATAAAAAAAATAATCCCAACACTACAATCCCTGCATTACTAATTCCTGTATTATTTATGTTCGTACCAAACGACCCCGAAAAGACTTGGAAATTAAATCTAAATAACTGTGTTTTCTCTTAGATTCAAAAAGAAAATTTTGGAACACAGTCAATCAGTACATAATTATAAAATCTACTTGAAAAGGTGGTGCCATTTTAATCAGTACTGTTAATTGTCTGTTCATAATCTATGATTGCTCATAATCTCATTGTATCTTGGATCAAGAAATTTTTCTAACATGTTAATTTCATGTATATGGGCCTGAAACTTTACTAATTCATCAAGTGGAAAATAATACTTCATTTGTTTAAATTTGTGGCACAGTTTGAATTTTGAGAATCAAATTTGTTAATTTTAACTGTAAAATTAGACATAAAATATTTTAAATTTTAAAAAAATAAATTTTACATAAATCGAAACAAAGCGAGTAATGTTTATCAAAAAGATCTACTTGTGATTACCTTATTATAACTTATAAGCAATATGATTGTTTTCTATGTTAAATGCATAAAACTAATTAAAATCATAAGTCTTAGGTTGCGATCAAATGTAGAAAACAATTTGGTTTATTTTGACTCCATGTTAGACTTATTTTGTTCATTTTTTTTCATGTGAGCGCCTGGTTTTAGTTTTAAAAGATTCAGTTTTAGGACTCTGTTGGGAGAAATAGAGCGGGTCGGATCAAATGGAGACTGACATTCAGTGTGTTGTGTATTAAATTGTACAGTTAAGATTTAAAGGTAAATTCTACAAAGTGGTGGTTAGACAGACTATATTGTATAGAATAAAGTGATGGCATGTTAAGAGCTCTCATGTCTAGAAGATGAAAGTGGTAAAAATAAGGATGCTAAGATGGATGTATAGCCATACAAGTAAAGATAAAATTAAAAATGCAGATATTCAGGATAAGGTGGGAGTGGGCTCCGTGATGGACAAGATGCTGGAATCGAGTTTGAGATGGTACGTGCATGTGAAAAAGAGATCCACAGATATCCCAATGAGAGCGTAAAAGGTTAACTAGGGTGGGCCAGAGAGGAGGTAGGGGTAGGCTTAAGAAATATTAAGGAGAGGTGATTAAGCAGGACATAGCGCAACTTCAGTTTACCGAGGATAGGATCCTAGAGGGGAGGGCGTGGAGGTCGAGAATTAGAATAGAAGGTTAGTAGGTAATCGACCGTAACTCTTTTTCATGTCAGTAGTATTAGTATTAGTCTCATATTTTTTTATCCACGAAATTCTGTTATTATAATTATTTCTTTTGCTTCTGTTTTCTTATCAACTTATTTTAATGATGTTACTACTTCCTTTTCATATTTCCTTGAGTAAAAAATTTATCAGAAATAATTTCTCTATTCTACAAGATAAAAGTAAAGTCTGTATACACACTATTTTTGTTATATTTCATTTTATGAATTTACATATTTTTGTTGTTGTTGCTGTTGTTCTGTTCGGTTTTCAAAACGAAAACGAAGCTCGTTTTGACAAGAACATTTAAAAACCAATGCAAAATAAAGAAAAAACAAAACATTTTATTTAAAAAACAACAAGAAGACAGGCTCGAGCTCCGAGCCTCCAACTCTACAGATATAACTGTGAAACTCTATTTAAGAAAGGTCAACATCGAAGAAACTAGTGAGATTATGACAAGTATTTTTATACATTAATTTGTTTGTGGACCGAGAATGAGGGAGGGAATTAAATGAATGATGGAGTAATAAATGCTTTAGGGGTTGTTTGGTACGAACACAAGTAATGCAGGGATTAGTAATGCAGGGATTAGTAGGGATTAGTAATGCAGGGATTAGTAATGCTGGGATTATTTTTTATCAAGTGTTTGGTTCATTGTATTAAAAATTAATTATGCAATGTATAATCTAAATTTGTGTTTGGTTTAAAACTATATAAAATATTCTTTACAATTATACCCTTGATTTAATAATTTTAAGTCTTATCCATGTATAGCTAATCCAAGGATTAGTAATCCCTTACTTTCCTTGGTATTAGTTAATCCCTCATATGAGGGATAACTAATCCATGTATTAGGTAGGAGTAAATTGAATTGACCAACCAAACATGGTATTGAACGGATTAAATTTTTATACGGGGATTATTTTACCTAATACGGCCTACCAAACGACCCCTTAATAATTTAACTTTCTTGGCCTTTTGGATCCATCAACCTTACACCTAGGAGTTATTTCTTCTCGAACGGACTAAAAAGAAAAATATTCACATAAATTGAAATAGAAAGAGTACTATATTTTATATCACACAAATTGCGATTAGATGAATAGGATTCTCCAATTTTAATCATAACGCGATCGAGGCAAAATTTTTATTAATTAAAAGAAAAAGTAAACACACGATAAAACTAAAGAAATTCAACATCCGATATAACTCAACAAAGGAGTACCCCCTTCTTTCCCCTAGCTCCATCGTCAATCTCGGGTTCAAGGAAAAAATTCTTATAGTGCTTCCTCCTTTATCAGTTAAAAAAAAACACATGGTAAAGCTAAAGGAATCGACAGACTATATATATAATTTTTCAAACAAAGAGATACCCCTTCTGCCCCCAAGCTCCATTGCTGATCTCGGGTTCGAGGAAAAAATTCTTATACATAGTGCTTTCTCCTTTAGTCGATGATAGGCAACATGAATTCGTATTTATCAAAAAGCAAGTATGGGCACATGATGGAAAATAAGAAAAGATAAAATGATATAAATTATTGACGTAACGACTCGACCAGTCGTTTTGAGCATTTACGCCCCTTTCAACTATTTGAAGTCTTGAATAGTTTTATATGATGTATTATGACGTGTATTAATCATCGGTTTGTTTTCAGGTGTTTCGTGATATGTTCGGAAGAGTGAATTCCATGTTGGAAGCCTTAAATTGAAAGAGTTGACCAAATTTAAATTTTTAGTATTCGATCTTAGATCGGAGTTTTGATGTTTCCTGTAGGCCCGGATGGTGATTTTGGATTTGGGCGTATGCCCGGAATTTAATTTAGATATTTCTAGAATGTTTCGATGTTGTTTCTTCAAGCATAAATGGCATCACATTAAACAATTGAGCTCCAAATTTAGTTTTGATCGAAGCATTATATCTGTATTGAAATTATGGAGCCATAGCAAAAAGAATCATCAAATTCGGACATCATAAGAGAGAGTTATGTCCATTGCCGTGTCGGGAAAGATTGCTGTTTTTTAGGGCAGAAGCAAATCGCAATTGTCAAATATGACTTGCGTGGACTGATTCTAAAAACGGGGGCTTCAGCCATTTTTAACATATTTGGAGCTATGGAACTCGGATTGAAGCGATTTTTGAGTGGGATGGATTGGCCATATACAGTACTGAGTGACTGGAGTGAAAACGCGAGATAGTGAGATTGAGTACTCTGAGAGTGTGAGTACATGAGTTACATGAGTTCATTACTGTGCTGCATTGCATTAGACATACATATTTGATATGTAGGCATAAAGAAATATTTTTCTTCATGCCATCTGATAACGGAATTTCTTATCTGTCGTTAAAGTTTATGAGAAAAATCACAGATCTCAGACTTACCCATATTTCAGTGACTTTCGGCAAAAGATTTGAGTTTTACTGTTATACTTGAAAAGAAAATATTTATTTTCCAGAACTGTATACGAGCTGAGCATGTTATTATTGAGTTATTACTTGTGCTGCTTTAAAGCATATTGTTATGACTGTTGTTGGTTATTGGAGTTGGACTCTGACCTTGGTACAAGCTCGTCACTATTTCAAGCTAAAGTTAGGTTTGTTACTTATTGAGTACATGGAGTCGGTTATACTCATACTATACTTCTGCACCTTACGTGCAGATTTTGGATGTTTATGCTGTTGTACATGGCGGGAGCTAGATCTGAAGATGTACCTGCGTTCCAGTCATTGCTGCCTCTTGTTCATGGTAGCTTTAGAATTTTAATCTGATCGTGAATATTTCAAACAAATGACATATTTTTATTTCACACCAGTTTTATAAATTTTAATCTTATAAGCTCATGATTTGTACTATAAGTCCTTGGGAAGTGTATTAGAGTCGGTTAAATATTAATTAAATCGAATTGTTGTTATTTGACTTACCTAGCAGGTAAACTTAGGTGCCATCACGGCTAACTGAATTTTGGGTCGTGACAAGTTGATATCAGAGCTCTAGGTTCATAGGTTCTACAAGTCATGAGCAACTGCACAGTAGAGTCTTACGGATCGGTAGGATGACATCCATACTTATCTTTGAGAGGCTATAGAGCATTTAGGATAATTTTTCATCTTTCTTTTCTTATCGTGCGTAATTGATTCATCTTGAAATATAACTCTCTGCATTCCTTCCATGCATTCGTGTGCGCATGTGAGCGCTCAGTATCATCGGCTTGTAATTCCAGAGATGAGGTGCGAGATGTGATTTCTGTATTTTGGTGATGGGCCAGTATGGAAGACTTGAGGCAAGGTTAGACTGCAACTGAAGTTTGGTAGTTTCGATTGTGAGAACTTGTGCGCGTTTGGACTTATGCATTCGGTAGTGTCCCTATGAGTGAAATTTGTGCCTCGATGAGCGGTTGAATTGACTATGTGATGATTTTGATGTGACTGCGGGATGTGTTCAGATGGTTTGAATGTGATGAAAAAAAAGGCTATTGGGTGTTTGTGTCTGTCTTAATTTGACGTATAGTCTCGAGTATGAATATGTTGAAGGATCTTTCACATTGTTAATTTTTGGGATAAATTAAATTCTCATGTCTTGTTAATGAGTTTTGTAATATGGCCGTTAATTTGGCTTCTTTTCAAGTGGGGGCTAAGTTTTCATGACATTTTGCCATGACATAATATCCATTATAACAAAATTTGTAGACCAAGTTTTCATGATATTTATCATGACATAATATCCACTATTAGTCCAAAGATTTCTTGCAATAAATAGAGGAGCTTCTCCTATTTTGAAAACACACCAACAAGACTTGAGTCTTCATTTCGTGTTTCTTCTCCTCTTTTAGTAATTAAGAGTATTTTGTGAGAGAGCGAGTGTTGGGAAACACTTATGTGAATCCTTTCTTTGGAGTGATCTTGTGAGGTTATTCTCTTCGGGTATTTGGGATTAATTAGAGTATTTATTCTAACTTTGTACTCTTGTTGGTATAGTTAAAGTGTCTTCTTTATCCGCTTGTGGACATAGGTCACCTTGACAGAACCATGTTAACTTTGTGTCTTCTTTATCTTCTTTAATTGCCATTATTATCAACTTGCATTGTCTTTGTTATTGTCATTATAAAGTTGTTTGGCTAAATTCTGCACTACTCGATTTTTCGATCCTAACAAGTTTAGACTCAGGAAGATTAAGTGATCACGTAGCGATATTAAAATATAAATTTTGGCTAAGCATGTGGGTTATCTCATGCGGTGTAATCTACAGAAATGTGCTCATTATAATGTTGAGTGAAGAGTTCTTTTTCTACCAGCGGGGTGTATGTGTTGAGATTTGAGTTTGAATCTGGTTGAGAAAGTTGACTTGACTATCAAGTGAAATAAATGCGAGCTTAGTGGATGATTGAGGTATTTTTATGGTTAGTGTTCCATGAGCTTGAGAAGAATTTTTGTTAAACCGACTGCAGTATTATGGCAGTAATGGTATTGTGAGTTACCGAGTGTTTTGATCTATGGCTTTGAGCCAAGTGGGGGAGTATGCTATCTACGATTTGATTGCACGGTTATGTGTTGTATTAGTTTTAGTCCGAGGCATACTTGTGGATCAGCTATGACTTGCAGAGGTAGAGATCGAGGATTACTGGAGTAAGAAAATTCCTGGATAGGGGTTATATTGCACTTTATGAGTATTTGAAAATCATGGGATGAGTGAGTTATTATTTGCGAAGTATGTAGTGGGCACGAAGTATGAACTTGATCGGTGGTGTTAAAGCAAGGTTACTTCTTTGATTTTTATTGCGCTAATAAAACTCGTGTCTTTCGGCCCATTTGAACGGTACAATTAAGATTTGGGCAGAGTTGGTGATTCTCGAGAGGGTTCTAATGGATTTAAAATGTATATGTGGCAATTGAAAATTTTTCGAATTTTGTATGTCACTAGAATCGATTATTTACACTGGATGGTACCGGGACTTTCTGTAATAAGGAATGACTAGGGATTCTACATTACAGTATAAGAAAAGTAAAAGAATAATTTTATATTCACATAAGGTATTCTCAAAGTGGGCATTTCGGTTGTGGTACTTATAGGGGTGCTTAAGAGGGAATACAACAAATTATGTGCCTTAGGGCAGTATAGTTTATGCTAGGATCTCTGGTGGTGAGCTTTGAATAAGGATCGTGGTGTTCTGACAAGGAGAAGTGTCAACTTGAGAGTAAATATAAAGAAACTCGGAGAAAATAGGACAAGTAGGTGGTAGGCCAGACCAGTATGGTAATGGTATGCTCGGTTCTTTTGGGTAATTATGATGTGGTGAGGCTCTACATATATTTGGTGGCAATACTCTTGGGTTTGGTGATCTGTGTCGCTTGGTCGAGTTAGAGGAATTTAGTTATGATAGCTTGATTATGTGCAAATGGATTTGAATGTGTTCTTAACGGTTTCTACCGTGGTTCGAATCGAATATTTTCTACAGGTGTGAGGAACCTGTTGTGTATTGTGATTTCCTCCTGGAAGGAAGCAAATGGAAGGTTTCTAACTAATCGGGTATGTAATTTACTGGTGATTGAGAGTTGGTAATAAGATTCTCGTTCTTTTCACATGATGGCATGATATATGTGGTGTGTTGTGCGGGATTAAAATTTACATGTACAAGGTGGCAATTCAGTCTTGAAGGGAAGGTCCCGAATATTGAACAACGTGGTCAGTTTCAGATATTTAGATGAATGTTATAATAGCTTGGTAATTCCTGAGAAGGGTGCGTATTTCAGAAGGCGCATTGTGTTTTGACTTACAGATGTTCATTGGTATTACGGTATTCACTTGGTTAATAGACTGCTAATATTCAAATTATTGCTATGTGGCACGGAAGAATTATGGAAGTATTCCTAGTGGAATAATCGTGCATGAACGATGTGATAGTTATTCGAGTGGTGGAGTTGTGATCAGTTATGGTGGTTGATGTGTTTTATGAATTTAGGGGACTAGGAGTTCTTTGAAGCAAATTATTATGGGGCCACGTGTAAGGCTTCGTAAAATTTTGTGAAGGAATTTAAGGTTTTGTGGTGCCGAGGTAGGCTTACATGTTTGAGGATTGTAGAATGCATTAAGGAGTGGATGAAATTTTTTGGCAAAAAAAGGTAATTCTGCGGTCTATTTCGCGACCATAGAAACGTTTCACGGGCTACATGATGATCGCAGAGTGGAGCAGTCAGTTGTTGAATTTTTAAGGTTGTTCTGCGGTCCATTATGTGATCGCATATGCACTTCGCAGACCTCATTTCAATCGCAGACTTAGCATGAGAAAAATCTTGGGGATATTCTGCAGTTCAGAGCGGTCGTAGAACAGGTCTGCGGACTACAAAACTATCGCATACTGGACTAGACGAGTCAAGTTTTTGGGCGTCATTTCGGAGCCCATTTTGCAGGTCGCATATCGCATATGTGATACGCTTTGCGATCGCAGACCCGGTTTCGGCAAGTTTAAGTTTGGAAATGTTATCCGATCCCATTTTTATGAAAAGGCTTTGGGGGTCATTTTTAAGGGTTTCATGTGATATTTTTAGAGTGAGGTGACAGTATCTTAGAGAGATAAAGAGAAGACCTAGCCATTTGTTCATCAATTCTTGCTCAAGGCATGTAGATTTTAGAAGGATCTTGCTAGGGCTTCAAAGATGTAAGAATTTCTTTTCCCAGTTCTTCAGTTTCGAGTTTGGGGTAAAAGATGAGTGATTGGGAGTATGATTCTTGGGTGTGAGAGTATTATGTATATGTGCATGTACCAATAGGATTTGTGGGAGGATTGTTGAGCTCAAACAAATAAAGATTAGGTTATGGAATGAAGGAAATCTTGTAAAAGAACCTTGTGGCCAAATTTGCACACCTAGTGTTTGATAAAATGCTAAAATGAGTTAAAACCATGAATATCTTCCTAATTTATGTTCAATTTTGTTATGTCTCAAAATAGATTGGGATTGCTACGATTTTCGAAACGTTGTAGTAATTTAAGGAAAGCTCAAATCGAGGTATGTTAGCTAAACTCCTCTTCTAAATTGAATTCCACGGTATTCATGTAATCTATGTAAATCCCGAGTGGTTCATTATAAAATTGACTATTCCGAATAAGTTTGTGTTGAAAGATATATGTTCAATATGTATACTAAATATTTTTATCATGTTATGTTATCACTGAAAATGTGTTCAAAGTATGGGCTGTGCATTAAAGAAGTTTTGACATCAAGTCAAGTTCAAACAAAGACTATTATGTCAAATTTTGTGAAAAATCTCTATGTGCCTAAGACTCTTAATTGCTCATATGTGTACTAAAAACCTAGATTTGAAATGCCTTGTTGTTATTGATGATGATGATATTTGAAATTGAAAAAGGTGAGTATGAAATACAAAATACAGCCAACGTGCCAAGAATGATTTTATAATTGTGGCCACTAGTGCCAATGAAATTAAAAGATATGAAAGAAGTATGAAACGAGATGATTGGTATAAAAAGATTATGTCTCGAATGAGACGGACTAACCGATCGCATCGTGATCAAACGCCATGCCACACACACGGTGGTGATTGTGCTAGAAATTATAATTGAAATTATGATTACGGTTGATGTCTCGAATGAGACATCCTAGCCGATCGGGTTATGATCGGACTCTGTGCTAAAAATACGGTGGTGATGATATAGTGAACGGTGGCATATTGGTACTAAAAATCTCCCAACTTAAGATATGGAAATTATTTTGAACACTGTCTTGATCCTAATTTGAGGTTTGATGTTGTTTGTGGCTTCCACTGATATTATGGTTGTTCTTGCTTGTATTATTTATCATTCTATTGAGAGAGTATTTTGTCATTCATATTAGTACTATTCCATATGTACTAACGTCAGCGCTGCATCTTTAATGGATGCAGGTGGTTCCACAATAGGAGGGATTGATCAGTGATAGCGGTACACCTTCTTCCCAACTGAGTTGGTGAGTCCCACTTTCAGGGTCATGTATCTTTTGTTCCTTGTCTATTGTGTTTGAGGTATAGTCGTACCTTATTGCCGGCATTATCATAATACTCTTCTGTATCTATTAGAGGCTCCGTAGACATAGAGTGGGTTGTATATTAGTGCTGAAAAAGTCAAACTAGTTATGTTGAATTTGAATTACTTGTTCCACTTTAGACCATGAAAAATGTATCTGTAATTTGAGACTTTAATATGAAGTAACTAATTGTAATAATTTGGTAGTATATATATGATCTCTTTATTGTCTAATTGACGAAAATATGTATTCTCTTTATTCATAAGTGAGTTTGGGGAAAGTATCAAATAGGCTTGCTTGACCGGGTTCACTCGATTGAGCGTTGGTCGCGCTCCCCGAGTTCAGGGCATGCCACCGTGCACTGTGAAAATATGGCCAATTTAACTAAATAATAATATGTGTTATGGTTAAGTCATTGAGGACTTTTTAGAGGGCTATTTATCCATGCTCGGATTGTGTTTAGACTATAATAATCCTAGAATTGACTGTTAAGCTTTAAGCTGTGATGTTTCTCATATCTGTAACATTGCGTGAGCAATTTGAGTCGTGTTTGAGGCTACATAGGGGTTAAAATCCCTGAACGAAATTGATAAATGCCTCAGTGATGAAAGATTTCCGATTTGAGCTACGATACCGCACTTTGTACATGCCTATACTTTATCATGTCATTTATACTAGTCCATGAACATGAGAATCTTATCTCACTCACCATATACCTGTATACATTTTTAAATGCTCCCATGTGATATGTTTATACTGGAAGCCTAGGACAATACGGGGCGGATTATGTTATTAGTACGTGAGTTGTCTATGCGAATGCATATATTGATATCATTTACACATGAGTTGTCCGTGCGGTTCCAGATATTGATACTATAGTACATGAGTTATCTGTGGGGGTGATGTTAATGTGAGCTCTAGGACAAATAGTTACCGTTACTAGATTCATGTATCTTGGTTCTACTATATATGATGAGCTCATAACATTTCGATTGTGGTGATACTTGTTGAACCTACAAAACAGCTCTCTTCTTTGACACATTTTTCATTTTTGGGTACACGGATTGCATAGTTTATAGCTTGAGTTATATTGGTGTGGCATGTCTGTGGAATAGTCGTGCTTGATAATATAAGTTCATTGGACCTAGAATGGGTACTATCAAGTTTGATTACGGCGTGTTTGGGAGAATAATCTAGAATTCGGCTTAAATAATTGGCTATGGTACTTGTTGAGCGAAGGAAGCTCCATGACCTGTTGATTTGGTGAGTGATTGTGAGTTCATGTATGTTTCTTTCATTATCGATGGTGTATGAAGGTTTTGGAATGAGGTTCTGTGGAATATGGGGTTTAATACTAGTACTTGGTTGGTTTTGAGCAGTTACTGTGATCGGGGATGGTGCTGCATGTATGTGAGTTGTATTGTAATGTTATGTGATTATATCTGGGATTATGGTTATGGCTTGATACACCTTTTTCAAACTTATACATTGTTTAGATGTGAGACTCAGTGTCACGACCCAAGCCGGAGGGCCGCGACTGGCACCGGACCCTACTCAATGGGCACCGGCGTACCCTTCATCTAACTTTCCTTATTATCTATAAGGCTTGTCATATGCATATAATCTCGACTAATAATTATAATGAACTGAGACGTCATGCCATGATATAAACATACTCATATACATAATATGGCCAACAAGGCTGCAATGCAAAACCATAAAACAAAATACATACGTTTGCCGACAAGGCAATTCAACTGTACATAAGTCAACCCATCACTTGTCTATGCATAAATTGACAATTGTCTATGAGCCTCTACAAAAACGTACATAATGCAACCTATGTCGGAACAGGGCCCCGACATGCCCAAAACAGAATGCATACCAAGACTGTGGCAAGTCCGAAGGATGGATCTCGCCAAATATCTGCTGAACTGGGTAGCCTACTGTGGTGAGGGAGCTTCGTCTATCTGCCCGCTCGGACCTGCAGCACGACATGCAGCGTCCACAAATAAAGGACGTCAGTACGGATAATGTACTGAGTATGTAAGACAGGAAACATAATGCAAGAACAATAATAAGCATCAGGGTAAGAGACATACAACCTGTACCATCTGAATGCCTCTGAGGGCGACTAACCATGTCATGCCTGACATGCATATGCATATACATATATTTATATCCTTTTGAAAATTATCATATACATATATACGCCTCTGTGGGCCTCATCATCATCTCATACATATGCCTCTGTGGGCCTCCTCATTATCATACCCAACTGATCAGTGGTTGCACAATAGGTGCCATACCCGGCGGACTATAGCGCGGCTCGGTAGAGTGAAATAGCTGTCGACTATAGCGCGACTAAGTAGAGTAAAACATATACATATGTATAGTTGCACAATAGGTGCCATACCCGGCCGACTATAGCGCGGCTCGGTAGAGTAAAATAGATAATGCATGATGGACTTATAAGAGTCATACTACCATGGTGAAATAATAACATATCAATCCTCCCATAAGAGGGGAAACAATATACGTACTACTACCTTCTAAGAGTAGAGCATTTTTGGGGTTCGTTCATTGCATTGTGTACAGTCAGAGTCGTGCAAAAGAAGGAAAAGGATAGTCTCACATACCTTGCAATACTTTCCAATCTCAAGCTATGAAACTTCCACGACTTCTTAGTCTACAATAAGAGAAATGACACTACCGTTATCGTTCAAGCGTCGTAACTATTATGTATCGACTGTAACCTATTTTGCAATAAAACGGACAGCACCTCCCCTATATATATGACTTCACACAAGTCCAAACAGTCACCAAACAGCCAAACAACATCAATAAGAATCATATTGAGCCTCCCAAAACAGTCCACGCACAAACCAATCACTTCATACGTACAATGGCCACTATAGTCGTGTCAAACGATCCGGAAATGTTATGAACAACTATCAGGCCACAACCCTAAATATATATGGTGTTTCTCCACACCCTTCCTCATCCAAAACTCCACAAATCAGTAGTATAACACGCAGCATTACAGCAACACAAAACAGTTCACAAAACATTTCGCTACAAGTGAATAACTCGAACTCACGGCTTCCAATCACCGTCCCGTGAGTTCTTACACACATAGAACGACTTACCAAGAGTTAATAGTAGAAAAAATGTATTAAATAGAGCAGTAAACTCACCTTGCTTTTTAGATAACTCAGCCCTTGCTTTGGTTCCTCAAACTCTAGGGTTTACCTTCAACTAGAACTTGAAAGAGGGGAAAATCAATTAGGGTTTGTGTGGTATTATTTTGGGGAGGGGTTGCAGGGGTTCTTTTTGGTTTTGAGGCTGTGAAATAATAGTGAATTAACTGGCTTTAGAAGCTTTTAAAAGCCCTCTCTTAACCGACTTGGGGCTTTTAAATTTTAGCCCTTAATTTTGGCAAGTAGGTGATGCACCTACTTGTCACCTACCAGCCTGCGCAGTTCTACGGAAATGCAATTATCTCAATACTCCGAGATCGTATTGAAAAACAGTTTGAAGCATTGGAAACTAGACTCATAGACCTTTAATTTGGTAGGTATATCACCCCGTAATTCCTTGTAAATTGGGAGAAAATCGCAGAAACATTTTACCTATCGTTTAAGTAAAATTGTGAACCTAAGTTAGGACAACTTTCGTCGACTTTTGTTTCATAACTCTTTCGACTTCAAGACATATGAAACGGATATCATATCATCCAAATACCTTAAAACATGACCTCTTGGTGATTTTAACCACCTCTCGATTTTCCCACAAACGCGAGTTACAACATCCTTAACTTGTTTATCCTCTAATACTTGTTAACCGCCCTTAAACACCTTTGCATCGTTTAGGACCAATAGGATTAAACTCTTATTGTCTCAAAGGTAATTCTCTTGTCGAACCAAGGTAGACTATCTTACGGTGTAATCTAACACGTACAAATATGGGTTATAGCACTCAGGTTCTTAAGAAATTCTGGATGTTGGAAATTGGGTTCTAAGTTTTACGAACTAAGGTTAAAATAATTATCTTCAATTATGTTGTGTTGTCAGGCCTATGTGGAATAGGGTGGCGTGGGATCACCCCAGGTACGTGCGTGGTAAGGTGGCATAGTAATTTGAAAGCTTAGGAACAACTCCTTACACATTTAAGGACGAACGTATACTTAAGTGAGGGAGAATGTAACAACTTGACCGGTCATTTTGAGCATTTATGCCCCTTTCAACTATTTAAAGTCTTTAATAGCTTCATATGATATATTATGACGTGTATTAATCGTCGATTTTGTTTTCAGGTGTTTTGGAATATGCTCGGAAGAGTGAATTCCATGTTGGAAGCCTTAAGTTGAAAGAGTTGACCAAATTTGACTTTTTAGTATTTGACCTCATCTCAGAGTTTTGATGATTCCGTTAGGTCCGAATGGTGATTTTAGACTTGGGCGCATGCCCAAAATTTAATTTGGATATTTATAGAATGTTTCAACGTCGTTTCTTCAAGCATAAATGGCATCACATTAAGCAAATGAGCTCCAAATTCAGTTTTGATTGAAGCATTAGATCTGTATTGAAATTAGGGAGCCATATCAAAAAGAATCATCGAATTCGGACATTGTATGAGAGATTTATGCCCGTTTTCATTTCGAAAAAGATTGTTATTTTTTTGGGACAGAGGCAAGTCGCAAGTGTCAAATGCTGTCATATGCTACTTGCCTGGACAGATTCTAAAAACGGGGGTTTCAGTCATTTTTAAAACATTTGGAGCTATAGAACTCGGATTGAAGCGATTTTTGAGGTGATTTTCTCCATATGGATTGAGATAAGTGATTCTAACTCGGTTTTGGTTAAATTACACGAATCTATTATTGTTTTTATTAACAAGTTAGTGTTTTGGGTTGAAAATGATAGAAAATTTGATAGACTTTAATTGAGGATTTGAAGGCCGAATTGTGGTCAAATTTGACTAATTTTTGGTATGATCGGACTCGTGGTTGAATTTTTGTGTTACTCATGGTAAGTAACACAAATGTTTTTTTAATTTTTGTGGGATTCCGAGACGTAGGCGCCACCATTAACTTTTGGTTGACTTTTAGAGTGGAGTTAAAAAAATTTATAAATTGTTAAATTGTAAGTATTGGAGTATATTTTGATTAATTTGCACGTTGTTTGACTAGTTTCGAATCATTTGGCTTGGAATTGAGGAGATAGGAAGGCGTTCGAAGGTTTATACACGTGGAACAAAATTTTCGGAGTATTATTTAGCTTGCTCGGCATTGGATTCGGCTTGTTCGAGGTAAGTAACACTTCTAAACTTGGAGCTGAGGGTATGAAACCTGATTATACGTATTATGTGATTTGTTAGGAGGTGATGCATATGCTAGGTGAGTGGCATGTGGGCGTGCACTATATCAGTCGATTCCGCAGAGCTGTATAGTCAATTAACATCTATATTTCCATGTATTTTTCATGTGTTAGAGAAATTGAGTTGTGCTTCATGTTAGAAATCATGCTTAGGCAATTGTTGGTATTGTTGGGACCCACTGAGGATATTTTTGCTGACGAATTATATGTTTAAACTGAAATTTCATACGCAGTCATATTCATTCATTGCATATCATATTTTAGTCTATGTTGTTATTTATTGATATATCATGTCATCATTTTGGGCTAGTTTCATGACATTGTGAGCCCGAGAGACTGGAGAGATTGATGACCGAGCGAGGGCCTAGATGTGAGGATATTATAGGATAAGATTGCATGCCGCTCTCTCTCTCTCTCTCTCTCTCTCTCTCTCTCTCTCTCTCTATATATATATATATATATATATATATATATATATATATATATATTGATCGGGCTGCACGCCGCAGCAGGTCAGATTGGCTTGTTATTGCGCTAGGGTTGAAGCCCCTCTGGAGTCTGTACCCCCCACTACGAGCGCGATTGATTTTATATTGAGAGATGGATCTTCCGTGGATATGGATCTTGTCTGAATCATTTGTATTTAGGGATAGATCTTCCCCTAGGCATGGATCTTGGCCGAATCATTCATATTGAGGGATGAATCTTCCCTGGACATGGATCTTGTCCGAATCATATATATTTAGAGATGGATCTTCCCCTCAGTTGGATTGACCTTGTACAGTACTGAGTGACTGAATGTCAGTTATTATGTATATAGTGGGATAATCTTCTTTGGGCTAGATTGGCCATAATCCTGAGTGACTGGAGTGGAAATGCGAGATAGTGAGATTGAGTACTCTGACAGTGTGAGTACATGAGTTATATGAGTTAATCACTGTGTTGTATTGCATTAGACATGCATATTTAATATGTAGGCAAAGAGAAGTATTTTTCTTCATACCATCTGATAACGAAATTTCTTATCTATCGTTAAAGTTTTTGAGAAAAATCACAGATCTCAGACTTACTCATATTTCGGTTACTTTCGGCAAAAATTTGACTTTTACTATTATACTTAAAAAGAAAATGTTTATTTTCCAGAACTGTATACAAGCTAATATGTTATTATTGGGTTATTACTTGTGCTGCTTTAAATTATATTGTTATGAACTGTTCTTGGTTATTAGAGTTGGACTCTAACCTTGGTACAAGCTCGTCACTACTTTCAACTTAAGGTTAGTTTTGTTACTATTGCGAACATGGGCTCGGTTGTACTCATACTACACTTCTGCAGCTTGCATGCATATTTTGGATGTTGATGCTGCTGTACATGGCAGGAGCTGGATCTGAAGATGTACCTGCGTTCCAGTCATTGATGCCTCGTGTTCATGGTAGCTTTAGAATTTTAATACGTTCATGTATATTTCAAACAGATGATGTATTTTTATTTCACACCAGCTTTATAAATTCGAATCTTATTAGCTCATGATTTGAATTACCAGTCCTTGGGGAGTGTATTAGAGTCAGTTAAATATTAATTGAATCGGATTAGTATTATTTGGCTTACCTAGCGGGTGAAGTTAGGTGCCATCATGACTAGTTAGATTTTGAATCGTGACAGTTTGGTGCGCAGATAAATATCACAGACAGCTAAAAGGATTGATAGCCTGCATATAAAGTGTAAGAATCTCTTAATAATATAAGACCTTTTGAAAAGAATCGTATGAGCTTGAATCAACGCGAACCATATTAAAAGTATCATTGGGCCGATTTAACCTAACATATGCTTGGTACTACAAGCTTTTTTCTTGTATCAATGCCTTAACTATACGTACGGGCTCTTACACTGTTGGTTTCAAGGTTGCTGAGTTGGGGGTTTGGTTTTTTTTTTTTTT
>MCJB01013637.1:166381-196696 GCA_002018475.1 Nicotiana obtusifolia | reverse complement strand
GGGGGGGGGGGGGAGAGTTGATTCTTCTGTGGACAAGGGGTAAGATGAAAAGGAAGAAAAAAGATGAGGAGAAAAAGAAAAAGTAAAATAGTTTTGGGACATTGTTTCCTTTTTACTCTTTTTCCCTTTTTTACTTTTTGGTTTTTAACCCTAGCATTCTTTTGGAAAAGAAAAGGAATATTTTTATGCAAGCTTTTATGTGTGCATTTGTCCCTCAATTATTCATATTTACCTTTTTAATAAAAGTTAGTAGTATTTATAACTTTAAGAGTTTAAAGTCAGTGCACCAATAATTTACAACTTATTTTTACATAGATAAAATTATATATATAACCACACGGTAACTATCTATAATAATTTTAGTTCAATAACCTAAAAAATATATTAAATAACCTGTAATAACTGGTAAAGAAAATATTGATAGTGTAAAAAGTATCCATAGTGTCATTAAATATAAGTTAATCTTTATTTTATAATTAGAAACCAATGGTTGTTGAAGCGCCTATATCAAATTAATACTTACATGAAAGTAATGATTAGACACAATTTTCCAAGTATTAATGACTGCTAAATCACCTAATTATAACAATTCTTCCTCATTCTGATAAACCCTAAATTAGAATATTTATTTCACTGTTTCTACGCTATCTGTTCTCTCTCCAATAAAGTTCAGAACATTTAGGACATAATAGTTAAAATGTTTCATCAGAAGCTTGAACATAGAAAGTTAAACTTCGAAAGGGATAAAAAAAAAAAAAAAAAAAAAAAACCCTTCAATTTTAAGCCCATTCAGGGTGTATTTGGTACGACGAAAAATATTTCATAAAAAATATTCTTCGAAAAATATTTATAATAAAAACTTTATCTCACTATTCAACATTCTTAAAAATTTAGAAAATATATCAACTAGACAAAAAAACATAAGCCAAGAAAGTCGTTTTTCCCATTTTAACAGAAAAGATTTTTGGTAGTTTGGTTGCCAAAAAGTAACTTATTTTCTCGAACGTATATGTTTTCCTTCGTACCCAACACAACCTTAGTTTATAAATTGGTAACTTATTTTAAACCTATTTTACTCGTAAAGTATTTGGCTAACAACTACTACATATAGATATGCAGATATAGAATAGGATAAAGAAAAAACGATATTATGCTTCAAAAACTTGCCAAAAGGAGTTACAACAATCTTACAATTTAGAGAGGGAGACACATCAACTTATCTTTAGCAAGATTGCTTGTGCAAAAAAATAAAATTTCCTATTTGTCACCGAATAAAATTACTTAATATTACCTTGTTTTAAAATGCAAAATATCCCATTTTAATTGGAATAACACGTTATTGTGACAAATCAAAAATGGTGTAAACTTGATCTAGAACCAGAATCCCCCTCCCCTCCCCCTTTTCCCCTCAACATAACATTGGTAATTCGATCGCGGTCAGTTTTTACTCTCCTTGACTATTGTATTATGTATATGTTATCTCTTATTAACAAAAGTATCGGGTAATATATACTGACCACCAACAATGGTAGAGGCATAATTTTTATCGAAGGGATTAAAAAAAGCAAACACGCAAAGAAGCCAAAGAGATTCAATTTTTAATATATAATATATATATTTATAACTTTTAACTTTATATACATAATGTAGTTTTCTAGCAAAGAAGGTTCAGATGAACCCTTTCAGCTCCCCTAGCTCCGTCCCTAACCACCAATAATATGCAAATAAAATTGAATCACATAGTATTTTGTCTTTGTTAAAATTTAAATCTTAGTTTTCCATAATTATCATCCAATTATTGATCCACAGTGAAAATCTATTTCACTTCTTATTTTTGAAGTCAACTACTAGTTTAATCTGTTTACAATAACTCATTGTTATATTAATTAAGTGCAACTAATAATTATAGTAGTATTTGTTACCTTTTCTTTTCAACTTGAGAAGGAAATATCGATGTTTAAAACTAAAGCAATTGAAATGTATGTTAGTATTCTTTAAGCAATAGATTTGAAGTAAAAAAACAAAAAGCAAAACTTTTACTACCCTTTGTCATCTTCAGAAAGATAAAAGAATAAACGTAAACGTAACTAGATTTATAATTATTGCAATGACTATTTATTTGGTGCTTCATTAATGGTCCATTATATTTACTAGATATAAATGACTGGTCCTATAATTATTCGATTTATATGGAGAAAACGTAAGTCCGAATCAATCGTTTTCTCCCAATAAGCATATTAAATTAATTCCATTAACCAATTGGAAAAAAAGAAGAATAAACTTGAGAAATTGTAAGAATAAATATAACATTGCCTAATAATGGATAAAAGAGAAGAAACCAATCTTAATTAAGTGATGTCAAAAAGGCGGATTTAAGACAGGTATCGCGGGTTAATTTAACTGCAATAATTTGAACGATGTATGAATGTACAAAAAATATTCAAAATTTAAATGTAATACGATCACGTTCGTTCTGAATCAATTGACTTTAGATCTTAAATTTGCACGTCTTTTTTTTGGGTCATAAAACATTTCCAAGTCGACAGAATGTAAAATAAGTAATTGTCCCTCTTAATATCATCTCCTTGTTTCGCTAGTTGCATAATTAAAATCAAACTTTTTCACATACTATTCTCCTCAATGTCAATTTTATGCATCTATTAAAGAAAATGGTACATGGGGTAGATAAATTCTTTTTTAAGAATAATTATAAGGAAAATACTCTTAAATTAAAAACTTTTATATTTAAAATTCGTCTTAAATGCAGTGAACCCTCTTTGTGGATAGACTTAGGTCCTCCCTCCTGAGATGAAACGTATTTAATCACGGGACGTTTATATAAAATCAAGCAATTTAATCTTAAAAGAACTAAAATATTGTAAAGAGTTTGTCTGTTGTCCCTTTTTTTGTTTTACTCATTTCGTTCCAATTTATGTAAATTTGTTTAACTGAGCACGGAGTTTAAGAAAAAATAAGACTTTTGGAATTTGTGGTCCTAAACAAGACAAAAAGGGGCTTAGAATATTTGTGTGGCTATAAAAGCTTCTCATTAAGTGTAGAATTAGAAATTTAAGCTAAATTGTTTCCAAAATTAGAAAGAGGTCATTCTTTTTGGAACGGATCAAAAAGTAAATAGCTTCATGATGTTTAGCGTAAAGTATACATATTTCTATGTATATCGCTTCACATTTGACTCTTGTTTCGTGAAAGTGAGATATTAAATGCTACGATTCATATTAATTTGAAATGTTTTTATGTGTAGGAATGAGTCGGGAGCAATTGGGGGCGAAACGCGTAAGAATTGAGCTAAAACGGAACAGAATCGGATAAGGTCACATTTGGGCGGCACAGGCAACGCCTGGCGCCACCTGTGGCACTGGAGACAGAGGGCTTTCTGGGGGCAGCGCCCTGGTGGGCGCCTGGCGCTACCCAGGGTGCCGATGACGCAGAGTTCTCCAATTTTGCCCTGGACAAAGTTATTTTCGGCCCTAGACCTACCCAACACGTATAAAAGGAAGGCAAAACCTAATTTTGAAGGGAGAGACGTGACTTTTGGAGCAAAACACACAACGGAATCGGGAGGAAGCAAGAATTCTCAGTTTCTTCAATCTTTTCTAGTATTTTACAATTGATTCAAAACTTATACTTTTGTTTGATTAGATCATGAGTGGCTAACACTCATTGTTCTAGGGTTGTGATTAGCCATGAATATTGTTGTTTAACATTAACTTTGCCTTGATTATAATTCACCAATATATGGTTGTTTCTTCAATTCTGTGTTTAATTGCTTAATTGTCTTGCCAGCAATTAGGTTCTATCTACTATCTATGCTATGCTTGGGGAAGCTGTGTTTAGATAAGAGAATGGTTGAAGAGAGCATGATCTTAACCCTTAAGGGGAGCGGATTCATGGTTAGGATAGGAATATACCTAATCACCGTGCTTAATCAAATATCGTGATCTTATTACGTTCTTATTAGGTTAAATTCATAGGAATATAGGCGTTAATCTATTGAGAATAGGCGAGTAATACTCCGGGAGAAAGCTATGAGAACGTTTATCGATTAATTAGAAACCATGAGTGAATTATATGAAAGGGAGAGTTAAATTGCACACAATAAGATTGATAAATTAATCACAACCCTGGAATACTTGTCTTTATTGAGTAAATAACAATCAATTAGTTATTTGATAATTTAGTTATAACTTAGAATTGTAGTTAGCATAATCAACTATTAAACTTTAATTTTACTTGATTGAATAATAATATTAGTGTGTTAGTAAGTAGTTGATATAAGTCCCTGTGGGTACGATATCTGGACTCAAAATCCTATATTACTTGTCGGGCACGTATACTTGCGTGTGCGTTAGGGAGCAACAAATTTTTGGCGCCATTGCCGGGGACTTAAAAATTAGCTACCGACTTAAGCTTCTATTTGCTATTTGTTCAAGTTTTACTTATCACTTTACCTTGTTTGTATTAACACAGGCTCTTCTCTTGAATGCGGAGGAGTAGAAGCGCAAACAAGCTTCTTCCTTTTGATCCTGAAATTGAACGGACACTTCACCAGAGTGAGGAGAGAGGTCGAAGCTAGAACTAGAATAGAAAGAGAGTTGGACATCGTAGTTCAACCACAGTCAATAGAGATGGCAGGTAATGCAAAGCGTGCGGTGATAGAAGCTGCAAGGCCCAATCTTGCTAATATGACTCAGGCTATTGTGAAACCTGAGATCACAGGACATTTTAAACTCAAACAGTACATGGTACAGCTGATTCAGTCCACAGGACAATATGTGGGTCTATCTCATGAAGATCCGCAGAGGCATATTCAAAATTTCTTGGAAATTACGGATACCTACAATTATCCGAACGTTTTCAAGGATTATGTCAGGCTGACACTGTTCCCCTGACACTGTTCCCCTTTTCACTGTTGGGGGAAGCAAAGGAATGATTGCAGAAAGAACCCGCAAACTCAATCCACACTTGGGACGATCTAGCAAGGAAATTCTTAATCAAATTTTTTCCCACCAAAAAGACAAAGTCATTGAGAAGTCAAACTCTTAAGGTTCGAATAACAGGATGGAGAGACACTTCGTCAAGCTTGAGAATAACTTAATCATGATAAGTTGATATGAATTTAGTGTAAAAATATAAACACTCGACGCGAGTAAGATTTTACGTGCCCGCCCTTCAAAGCCCTCTTTTTCTCCCTCATTTAACGGACGGTCAAACTCTCAACCAACATCCTTTATTAGGCATCAATATTCAAACCCTCAATGTCCATTTTCAATAGCTAGCCTATGCTATTTGGAACTTTTTACTGCAGTGTCAAAATTGGATTGTGAGGAAGTACATAAACGATATTATATAAGAGATAAATTACGAATTCTACAATATTTTAAATAATAAAATAATTCAAGAAACAACTAATGTCTAAGGTTAACCTCATTACAAATTGTCATTAAATAAACTTCTTTTTTTCTCTCACTCAACGTTCGATATATAATGAAGTCTCGACTAATTCGAATTCGTGTAAACCCATGGAAAAAAAATTCACATAAGAAATTGCATGTTATTAGCAAAGAGTAGCTTGAGTATTGGTCATTATGTTGCGAGTCAAATCTATTTTATTTAATTTAATGTAGAGACAACGTAACATAGGTACATTCTAAACTTTTAATGCAGCTAAGGTTATGGTTTTCTAGAGTCTAAGAAAGGGTATTATTTGTCTCTTGCTCATGTTCAAAGGTAGACTAGAATGAAATAATTTATTTAATACACAATGCTTTTGCGTGGAAAATTTTAATTACAAAGTGATCAAATCCAACCCAGAATATTATTATATGTCTAAAACAGAAGACACGAAAAACAAAGGTTCTAACTTTCTATTTCAAGGAAAATTGTTGATATAAATTTCAACTTTTTTAAATCCCCGGAGAAAAAAAATCCTATGAGTTTATGTTATATATATATATATATATATATATATATATATATTGAGAGTATAAAATCTTTTACAATGTCAATGCAATTTAACTGAGTATATAATAGGTTATTATTTTATTTTTTATGTTTATCTTAGTAGATTTGCTACGAAGTATTACTAATTAATTATATGTTAATTTAACCTGATAGTTTAAAAATATTTAAATAGAATTAATGCGAAAAACTTGAACTCTTTTTTAGACAGCAAAATGTTGATTGTGATTACAAGTTGGATTTCCCAGAGTTCCCGACAGTATTGGAAGCAACGTAAAGACACAGATTAAGAAAATTTATAAATTAATCTAAGATCAATCTTTAATTAATTTTTGTGATTCAAAATTAAATATTTAACTTAATATCGTGGAACCGATCAATGCGGGAAAATAGAATATTAGAAGACTGACAACATTGGTTTCTGCAGCAAATGGAATTGATCTCAATTAGAAATCAGTAAGAGCAAGCAACGGAATTCTAATTATCAACACAAGTGTTATCCTACCTTTTATGTTTTGTCTCTACGTGAGATTGTTGTTTCGATATTTTGTATTTATTTTATATGTATAGTGGATTGCTCATCTTCGTATGTAGACGTACGTCAATTAACGGAATCGCATTAAATGTTTGTGTCTCTTTGAATATATTTCTCTTTTGTTGTTTGATTTATCATCATTGAACGTATGCTTTGTTAGCTTTCGTATGACAACTGATTTTTTAAATTCTAACGGCAACATAAGTTAATTATGAGTAAGTAATATATTGAGGTAAAAATAACACATCAATTAATCATAACACATCAATTAATCATAATTTAATGATTATAAACATTTATGTAAAAGATAAAATGATTTAGTGTAAACAATGATTATAAGTGAGTTTTTTTTTCTTTCAATCTAGTTTACTAGTTATATGGTTCAAGGTAAGAAAATCACCGATAAGGGTTATGGTAGAGTAGTATTATTTTATTCTTAAGCAGATATTCTGGTTTAGACACCTGAATAAGAAGTAGCTTTTGTTAGTGGATGCTTTATCCCCAGTATGAAAATTTTTATCGCAAATTCAAATTTAATCGGATCTCAATACGCGTATAGAACATCGAGTGAAAAAAGAAAGTGGGATCAATGTCCTCGATATTGAGAATTAGAATCATATATTCCAAAATTTAAGGGATTTCTAAAAGGAAGAAGAAATGTAGCTTGGAAGCATTCAAGTTTGGCTGTAATCAAGAATTCTTTTAATTTTTTTTAATGCTAATTAATTCTCAGCTTCCCAATACATTTGGCTATAGATTATGGTAGAGACACAAGAAGGAATCTTACATTAATACCGTTATTGTTTCAATGTACAAGCAATTATATCATGTGATTATTTTATCATGAGATCCGTTTATTCCTCACAAATTTAGACAAAAAATGACATAAAAATTCATTTTTAGACTATATGATAACTATGCACTCAAACACAAATGACGTTTGAAAGAAGTATTTTCACATAGTCTGATATTCTTTTATAACGGTAAAGTTATTTTTGTATGACTTATAAGTTACGGATTCAATCTGTGGAATGAGCTACTGATGCTTGTATTAAGATAGGCTGCCTACATCACACTCCTTAAGGTGTGATCCTTTCTCGAATCATGCGTGAACGCGAGATACTTGACGGACTGCCCTTTTCTTTTGTCTAGAGTAGCTAGTCTGCACACATCCTGACTATTTTGTCGGATATTTTCTTCCTCTCACTCACACATGTGTCAACTGACCCATCACTAAAGTTTGAGTAGATGTAAAAAATCACCTAATATTTGCTCGATTGTGGTTTGAACACTAATTTTCAATAATTTTTATGAACTTTATTAATCACCAGATCACACCGGGGAGTGCTAGATACATAATTTGATTTTGGATATTTCTTTATAATAGTATAGTTTATGAGTTTTTCGAATAGCTGACAAGACCCATATATGGTGCAAATGTCTTGTGAATTGAGGATCTCTTGAACTCATTCTATTATTGAAAATTAAATTCATAAGGAGGATCTGTTTGTGAGTTGAGGTCACGTGAGAGAGTTAATGAAACAAATAACGTTAATATAAAGACTGGAATATTTTGAGGAAAAGGGGGTGGGATGTTAGTGTAGTTAATTAACCAAAAATGTAAATCACAAGTAAAGAAGAAAAAATAATAACTAAATATTCAACACATATAATGATGGAAGATAACAAATACGCAACTAAATTAGTCGAAATACACACAAATTAATTCGAATCGTGGTTAAGGGTTCGAGCCATAGTGATAACTATTAATGTTTATATTAAGATAAGTTATGTACATCACGCTCTTTGGGATGCGATTTTTTTCCGAACCCTGCATGAATACAGGACATTTTATACATCGAACTATCGCACAAGTTGACTCAAACAATACCATTTAAAAAAAAAAAAATTACCGACACAAATATTAGATGTCACTATCTCTAGCTGACAAGGTTTGTAATTGATAAGTGAACAAATGGGTCAACATGTTCATTCACTAGCCAACCTTTGAGCCACAAAATGGCAGTGAATTTAAACATATATGGACCCAATTTCTAGAATTAATAGTAATTCTGATTGATGTCTTAATGAAATGTCTCTCTTTCTTTTCCTTCTTTCATTTTCATTCATTCACTCATAATATAACAAAGGAGTTGTCAAAGAATATTGTGTAACGAAAAGAGACATGAATTATATTGCGATACATGCACTGCTCAAATAGTCTGAAGATTTAGAGATGGATGTGTGCAACGTTATCCGATATTCATGCTGTGGTGGACGGTAGTTGGTACTTCATAAAATTAGTTCGGTGGACGTAAAAGTAAAATTAGTAGAGTGAACGTTAGTAAGTACTTCGTAAAATTAGTGGAGGTGCGTGCGAGCTAGTTCAGTTATACCACAATTATCGATAAAATCAGTGTTTTGTAAAAACATAAACTCAAAACTTAATATTTATGTTACTTTTCGAGATTGTTTAACATATATATCAAGTTTAAGTTGAAAATGGTAGGTTTACTTGAAGCCATCCTCTCCTGCTTGTAAGAATTATGCATAACAGGTTCATAAAACAATGTGAAACTCATAATAACTTACAATCACTAGAACTGACAATACAATAGTTTCAATAAAACTTTCAATTACTCAAATATGATCAATTTTAATTTGCATTTCTATAATGTTTGTCCTTTTTTTTTTTGGTTCTTTACACAAATAGCCGGTCGGATTCTCTATTTACTTTTCCCACTTGATAAACATAGATTATACCTTGATTATACACAGTTATACACAAATTATACATAAATTATACACATATTATACATCCACCAGTTATATTAGTTTAAGCGGTTGGGTAGACGGCTATTTAGGTCAATTTTTCATTTTTTTCATATTTAGCAAGTAACCACCAAAAAGGGAAAAAATCATTGTATGGTACATGATGGAGTGTCTGACCAATTTATTCATTGCAAGGGGAATATAATTTATTCATTGTTAGAGAAAGTTTGTAGTCTCATTACAAAATTACCTCATATTTTTTACAAAAATTCAAGTACATATATACTTTTTATAGGAGTGGACCCGTAAATAGTAAGATAATGGAAAGAGATAACATGTAAAAATGATCCATAATTAGCGGTTCAGATTCGAGCCTTAAGAATGAAAATAATAAGGAACGTTCTCCCCTTAAATAATCTTAGGCATCGCGAAAGAGAAACGTATATATATTCTTCCAATTGAAAACAAAAATACACCAAATCCAAGTGCCAGGAACAAAGGATTCATATAAAATGCATAAATAACTTTCAAGGGAACATCCAGTTAACACCTTAGACTTAGCCTTATAAGACATCTCCAAAAGAATTCATAGTTACCTCACAAAGTGGATATCATAATAAGATTAAATACTTTCATAACAAAAAAAGGACAAATATTCTGATTTTTATTCCTTCCGTTTTGATCTCCAAACTTTGAAAGGAACCTATTTTTTTTTATTTCCGACTCAGTGTTCGATACTTATAGTGAAGGCCCAATAAATTAAATTCGTGCAACATAAAAATCTTAAAGGGAAGCGTTTTATAATTAAAAAAAATTATTTTCAGGGCTCGAACTGGTCATCATAGGCGCCATTGCTAAAGGTCAATAACGACGAGATTTTATTGATCACTCGAGGAAAAATTATTGTAATTAGCTTGAAACTATTGTGTTTGCTAGTTCAAGATTGAAGTTTTTAGTTTCTTTTTTTCATTAATTTACTGTATTTATTTTCATCAATCAAGCTCCCAGGCATGTTATATATCTCGAGTCAAGATCAAGGAATATTTGTACGTACTATCTTCCCCTTTTATGTCAATTATTGTTATGATAAATATAATGATATCAATAACAACAATAATAACGGCTACTATTAAAAACAATACTCCGTATGATTCATAATAAGTGACTTTTTGGCCTTTATGACACCCCTTAAGAAAATACTTACTTCTAGAGAGAGAAAAATTGACTAAATTACTCTTAATTAAAATTTGCATAATGTTACCTTGATATATTGGGATATATAATAAGGGTAGATTTTTGGAAAAAGAAAATTAATTCCTTCTTGATTATGTGAAATTAAAGGACACTTATTTTGGACTAAAATAGAAAGGCCAAAAGGTCACTTATTATGAACTGAAGGAAGTAACAAAGATAACAATAAGAGCACTAAATTCTTAACATACTTAGTAGCAGGGGCGGAGCTAAAGTATCGGGAGCGGGTTCGAACGAACCTAATAGCTTTGATTCGAACTTTGTATTTATCTTAAAAACTATATTATATAAAAATTATGATTAATTTAAAATCAAATAACTCAAAACAATTAAAATACCGAACCTTAAAATTAAAACTATGGTTCCGCCTCTCCTTGGTAGTCAAAGAACTTGTGGATTCCAAAAGGTGAAAAGGAATAAAGGAGATGTAAGAATTGACAGCTTGACAAGATGCTGTTAATATAGTGATAAGGTTCAACAATAATCAGTGCACATAATTAATGATAGGTGAGAAAGGTATTCTATATATAGAGGGACATATTTTCTCATTGGCACATAATTTTGACTTACTTTATCATTTGTTTTCATAATCATTTAAGTGTTGTATCTGATATTCAGGTTATATAATCAAAGATACACAGTTTTGAACTTTAATTACTTAATTACTGTAAGGGTCAAAATCTATCTCTAGCATACTTAAGTCAAAATAGCATTAGCGAAACGTTCCTAGACCGTCACATGTCGAAGTGATCTAAGAAACAATGAAGGCCGTGGTCGAAGAGTCAGCAAGGGCTGAAGTCGAGGAGTCATCAAGGATCGAGGCCGAGGTCGAATAGCCTTGACAGAGTTATAACAGCTAATTTCAAGATAGGACATTAAAGAGAATATTCTAGTGGATATTCTTTGCACTTGTACTATTAGGGTTTCTAGGAACATGTTCCCTATAAATAGAAAGAGTCACAATGATAGGGGAGATGGGATATTTATTTGTGAAATATACTTTGACTTTATAGAGAGAATCTGGTCTTATTGCAAGTCTACAAAAATAACTTTTTCACTAAAATTCTTGTACACACTTTTTCACTAGATTCGAGAATAACTTGAATATTCAAAGGCATATCCATCATTCATCATTGTCAGAAAGAACATCCATTGATTTCATCCTTTCTCGAGTGACTCATTCGTTCTATTTACATAAATGTCATTTATTGTTGTTCATCACTATTTAATGATACAATACTTCTGTTTGCATTCTTAAATATTGATCATTGAGTACCGTCATAGTTTTTGGAACAGATCTAACGTGTTATTTATCATTCTACTGAGAATTTCATCTTTGGGATATTATTATTAACTAAGATTAACCCTCATTTGTGTAAATTTAATTAGTTGAACCAAGATCTATATTTTTTGATCAAACAATTTGGGATGTCTGTGGGTATTCCCAAGATCTTCTTCTTTCTTTGTACGTGCGAAAACCTACATGGCAGGTAACCAAGGAGAAAAAACAAAAGTAACAGGCGATTTCCCTAGCAACCTCATGAACGATATCAACGAAAGCTGTGAAACAGTAGGCGAGGACGTGACGCCCACCACTTCCCCTAGGCGCGAGAGATCACCTCCCCCACCCATTGTAGCATAACAAAACCCAGCGGAAAGGGGACCTCCACATCCGTAGAAGAAGGGACGCCCCCAGCAATGAAAAAGCTCCTCGAAGCATGGCTGACCGATATGCTAATGAGCGTGCTCAATAAGCCCACTCTAGGCGCGACCACAGAAACCGCAAGAGCTTGCATGATACAACGAGCAGACGAATAGTGCAACCGACCAAATCCTCCAACGATAGGTATAACTCACAATATTATTAAAAGTGCAGGTGACAGCGCCCTCGCGGCCGTTCTAAGGAGGATGGATGAAATGGAGAATGAAAATAAAGTACTCCGAGACTAGATGTAAGAACACCAAGAACAAGTCGACAAGATACCGAACGCTCATAAGCCGTTGCCACAAAGGGACGCCGGCAGGTTCGCAGAGCAACCGTACATTGACAAAGCAGCCCCGCATGCCATACCAAAGACCTTCAAAATGCCGCCCTACCTCAGGACATACGACGGAATGACCGATCCCGAAGATCATGTGACCCATTATGTCACCGCCGTGAAAGGCAACGACCTCGCTAAGGAACAAGTGTCCAATATTTTGCTGAAGAAGTTTGGCGAAACCCTTACGGGAGGAGCATTAACATGGTATTCACAGCTACCAGCCCACTCCATAGAAACTTTTGAGGAAATGGCCGATAAGTTCGTAACTGCACATGCTGGAGCCAAGAAGGCCGAAACAAGGGTAGACGACATATTCGCTGTCAAGCAGTCCTTGGGAAGGGACTGAGGGACTTACTCGCCCGATTCAACAGAGTAAGAATGATTTTGCCGAACATGTCCGAAGGGATGGCGGTCGCGGCTTTCCAGAACGTGTTGAGTAGAGATGGTTGAAGAGCAACTAGAAAACTATTGAGCCAATTGATGAAATATCCTCCAACCACTTGGGACGAAATCCACTATGCTTATTGTGCCGAATTCCGAGCAGATAAGGATGACCTCAACGGACCAACTCATCACTAATCTCGGTACAAATCGAATCCAGAAAAAAATGAAGAGACAACATCACGAGGGATCACCCAGTCTCGCAACCCAACATGGAACGACATCGGCCATACGTTAGGGCGCCCCTCACACCTTTCCTCTGGTATGAAGACGGCCCGTCCAGGGACTTCCCGGGATGAGAGAGGTATGACCCCTTATTATCTACTCACAATTTTTGGGTGTCACCTAGAGAAATAGTCTATGCTCTTGGGAAACTTGGAACAAAGGTAAAGCGGCCGCCAAAGATTTGATCCGATCCGAACACCAGAAAATCTTACGCCCTCTGTGAGTTCCACCAGGAAAGTGGGCACAAAACGGAAGATTGCTTCGCCCTCAGGCAAGAAGTCGTAAACATATTGCGGCAGGGGTACCTCAAAGAGCTGCTAAGCTACAAGGGGAGAAATAACTTTGCCAGAGGACATGAACACCAAGGCCCGCCAAAGCCACCATCACTAGCTCGTACTATCAACATGATCATCGGCGGCGACGATGACGCCTCTATCAACAGTGTGAAGTTCACCACCACTCACAAGCTCAAGCGTTCAATCACCCGTGAACGGTACGACGGACTCGAAGAAAGTATCATCTTCGATGAGTCAGACGCCGATGGTTTGACTTTCCCTCACAAAGATGCCATCGTCATTACTTTACGCATTTTAGATACTGATGTAAAACGTATCATGGACGATGGAAGTGGAGCGTGCATTATCCAGCCCTGAGTTCTCACCCAAATGAGACTCAAGGACAAGATAGTGTTGCACTGCATCACGCTAACCGGTTTTAATAATGCAGTTGAGCGAACATTAGGGGAAATTACATTCCCCGTCTTGGCCGGCAGCATGACTATGGAGACGACATTCCACATCATGGACCACGCCACCGCATACAATGCCATAGTGGGACGACCATGGATACATCCCATGAGAGCCATCCCCTCCAGCCTATACCAAGTAATTAAATTCCCAACACCATAGGGAATATTCATCACGCGGAGAATAGCGTACGTCCCAGGAGTGCTGCCGCATTGCCTTAGACAGCATGGCGACCCAACAGAAAAAAGTCAAGGAAAAAGAGGCATAACAATCAACAGGGCCGAGGTCGATGCAAAAAGAGACCAGGGACGTCATCGTGAATCCCGAAATGGTCAAGGATGGGGATTCGACCATAGAAGACCCCAACCCCGTTCAATTGGACCTCAACAACCGTAGCAAAAAGGCCTACATCGGCTGCAAACTCCGGGAACCAGATAAATTCAGTCAATTCTTAATAACTAATGTAGATTTATTTGCCTTCAGCCATGCAGATATGTCGGCCATCCCCAGGAAAATCGCCACACACAAATTAAATGTCGACCCGTTCTACCCCCCAATAAGGCAGGTCAGGCATAAATTCAACCCCGCCATCAACGATGAACTCCACGAGGAGGTGTAGAAACTGTTAAAAAATGGCTCCATCAGGGAGTCGCAGTACCCAAGTGGATCGCCAACGTAGTAATGGTTCAAAACAAAAATGAGAAATGGCGGATGTGTGCGGATTTCACAGACTTGAACAAAGCATGTCTGAATGATTCGTTCCCATTACCCCACATCGACCAACTCATCGACACTAAGGCCGGGCACGAGCTATTGAGTTTCTAGGACATGTACTCAGGTTATAACCAAATACTTATGGAGGAAGAAGACCAGAAGAAGACCACATTCATCACCCACCAAGGAACGTATTGTTATACGGTCAAGCCGTTTGGGCTGAAGAACACGGGGGCTACATATCAAAGATTAGTCACAAAGATGTTCAAAGACCAGATCGGCAAGACCATGGAAGTATATATAGATGACATGTTGGTCAGCAGAGGATCACATCGATCATCTGAAGGAAGCTTTCGACATACAAAGACAGTACGGAATGAAACTAAACCCAGAGAAATGCGCTTTTGGCGTAGCCTTAGGAAAGTTTTTGGGTTTTTGGTGTCACAATGATGGATCGAGGTCAACCCAGACCAAATCACAGCCATCAAGGGGATACCGGAGCTCTTGACTACCAAAAAGCAAGTCCAAAGGCTGACTGGTCGAATCGTCGCCCCATCGAGATTCATCTCACGGTGGTCAGATAGATGTCATAAAGTTTTTGGCGTACTCAAAAACAACAACAGCCTAGAATGGACTCCCGAGTGCATCCAAGCTCTGCGAGAATTGAAGGCGTACCTATCGTCACCACCTCTACTTTCAAAACCCACACCTAGGGAAAGCTCTTCGTCTATCTAGCCGTCTCCGAAGTAGCGGTAAGTGCAGTCTTGATCTGCAAAAATAAAGATACGCAATCTCCAATCTATTACATTAGCAAAACACTCGTCGACACTGAGACGAGGTACCCGCACCTCAAAAAATTAGCTCTGGCATTGGTCGTAGCTTCACGAAAGCATAGACCCTATTTCCAGTACCGCCCCATCTCGGTCGTTACAACCTTTCCCCTGAGGAGCATTTTGCATAAACCCGAGTTATCGGGGAGGCTGGCCAAATGTGCCGTCGAGCTAAGCGAGCATGATATCACATACCAGCCGCAAACGACGATAAAGTCGCAGGTGCTCACCGACTGCGTGACTGCGTCGTAGACTTCAGCGCAAAGATAATGCCTGAAGTAGAAAAGGAGGCCGCCGAGCTGCCCTCCAAACACAAGACTTATGGGTCCTATACACCGATAGCACATCCAACGTATCAGGATCCGGGCTGGGACTTGTACTCGAGGTCCCCACAGGCGAAGTAATTCGCCAATCCATAAGGTGTCCGGATATGACTAACAACGAGGCTGTGATTGCAGGGTTGAGGCTAGCACTCGAACATGGGGCGAAGCGGTTGAAACTCTGTTGTGATTCCCAGCTCGTATTCAACCAAGTCATAGGGACTTTCCGAATCAAAGAACAAAGGTTGCAAAAGTATCAGACCGAGATTGCAAGATATTGCCTGAATTCGACGAATGCCAGCTTGACCAGATCCCACATGCGTAGAATGCCAAAGCAGATGGCCTCGCCAAACTAGCCGCAGCTACCAGAAGCATCACGACCGGGGATAAAAGTGTAGTCCATCTCCTTAACTCATCACTAGACCAAATCAAGGTAAGAACCGTAAGCTTAATTGGGATTGGCGCAATCGTATTATTGCTTATTTGCAGGACGGCACACTCCCATACGACAAAAAAGAAGCCAAGAAACTAAGAATGCAAGCAGCCAGATACAGTCTTCTCCACATCGACCTGTACAAGAGAACTTACGACGGCCCTCTGGAAAAATGTTTGGTCCCCAACCAGACCCAGCGCGTCCTCGCAGAAGTTCATGAAGGCCATTGCAGTGCTCACTCGAGCAATCGAGCACTCGTTAGATGCCTCATACAGGCAGAATACTATTGGCCCACCATAAAAAGGACGACTCAGACTTTGTACGAAAATGCGCAACATGCCAAAAGTACGCCTTAATGATTCACCGAGCAGGCGAACACCTCCACTCGGTCACCTCCCCGTGGCCGTGCATCAAATGGGGAATGGACATCGTGGGCCTCCTCCCAGCGGGGCGAAGTAATATACGATTCCTTTTGGTTTAACTGACTATTTCTCTAAGTGGGTGAAAACAAGAGCGTTCTCCCAAATACGGGAACAAGAGGTAATCACCTTTATATGGAGGAACATCATCTTCCGATTCGGCCTACTCAAGGATATCAGTTGTGACAACAGACCCCAGTTCACGGGAAAGAAAACCGCCGGATTCTTCGAGAAATGGCATATCAAGAGGATACTTTCAACCCATATCACCCAGCGGGTAACAGACAAGCAGAATCCTCTAACAAGTCCATACTAAACATCATGAAAAAAAAGCTCGAAGACGCCAAAGGACTATGGCCGGAAATACTGCTAGAAGTATTATGGGTGTACCGTACAACTCCGAAGACGGGCACAGGAGAGATGCCCTACTCTTTGTTCTATGGGACCGAGGCAGTAATATCGGTCGAAGCCGTAGAATCCACCCTAAGGTACTCCCACGAAAGCAGTACGAGTAATGATGAGAGTAGAAGGTAGGAAATCGATGAACAAAGAGATATGGCGTACATAATAATGGTCACCCAAAAATAGCAAGCAGAACTCCATTACAACAAGAAAGCATATGTTCGGCCGCTTAAAGTCGGGGACTACGTGCTAAAAGCCAAAACTCAAGCGAGCAAAGACCCCTCGGAAGTCAAGATGGGAACAAACTGGAACGGTCCGTACAAGATCACAGCCAAAGCAAACAAGGGTTCCTTCCAATTAGATATAATGGAAGGAAAGCAACTACCAAACAATTGGAACATCAGCCACCTCAAATACTTCAACTTCTAAGAGCAAAAGTGTCCCCCAAGTCGTACTCTTTTTCCGTCACTTGAGTTTTGTCCCATTTCGATTTTCTCAAGGAGGTATTTAACGAGATGGCTAAGGGAACACCTCGAGTCGAAGTACGCGAGGGAGGGACTGTTTTTACTCTTTCATTGCTCGACTCCTTGATACTCTCCAAGTCAAACCATGAAGGGACTAGGTAGACTGGATTGGGACTAGAACGCCAGCCAACACTCAAAATCTGTATCTCTCTCCAAGTATGTAGCCAAAAAAACAACGTCGAAGTAATAAGAAACTTATGTCTATCAGGACACCTTTTTGTGTTAAGGTTATGTTCGACCCCACTCGAACAACACCTATCGGCCCTCGGCCACGACTATGAAAAGGTTATGTTCGACTCCCCTGAACAACACCTATCGGCCCTCAGCCATGACTACGAAAAGGTTATGTTCGACCCCGCTTGAACAACATCTATGGGCCCTCGGCCACGACTATGAAAAGGTTATGTTCGACCCGCTCGAACAACACCTATCGCCCATGGCCACGACTATGAAAAGGTTATGATTGATTCTGCTCGAACAACACCTATCGGCCCTCGACCACGACTATGAAAAGGTTATGTTCGATTCCGCTCGAACAAAACGTATCAGCCCTTAGCCACGACTATGAAAAGGTTATGTTCGATTCCGCTCGAACAACACCTATCGGACCTCGGCCCGACTATGAAAAGGTTACGTTCGACTCCGTTCGAACAACACCTATAGGCCCTTGGTCGAGATTATTAAAAGATAAGTTCAACCAAGTACGAACAACACCCAGCGGCCCTCGGCCACGATTTAAAGAAGTAAAAATTCGACCAAGTTCGAACAACGCCTATTAATCCTCAGCCACATTCGGATAAACCTTGATATATACAAGAACAATGGCAAAAACATGAAGGAGCAAAATGCACAAAGTACAGAAACAAACCACAGCAAATAAGAAAAGTGCAAATAAAAGCAAAAGCCAACTCTGATATTATAAACAAAGATTTCTTACAAAGGCTCGTAAAGACGCCAGCAAAAATACACTAAAACTTCAGAAAAGGCAAAAAAAGAACTACTGTTGATCACTACCATCACGGCCCGCAACACCTTCATTGGTCTGACCCTCGGCGCCCTCTCTATCCTCGTCCTCGAGGCGATCTATAGCATCCTCATCGCCCTCATCTTCCTCACCAAGATGAGGAGTAGTCGAATTATAGCCACAAGCAATCCGAGCCTCACGAGCCTTAACACGAGCACCCTCGAAGTCTGCGGCAGAAACGGAGCCCGCTACATACAACTCACGAAGCATATCCAGTCGGGCTTCGGCATGAATCCACTCTTCGTACAAATCACAAGGAATGTTGGGGAAGCCAGAAGTCGTAGATGAAGAAGGCCGATCAAGTAGTTTGGCCTTCTCGGCCTCAAGAGCAGCAACCCGATCATAAAGGTCAGAGGTCTCTTTCTCCAACTCCCCAATCATTTCATCAAGCCGCTCTTCTTTAAGCCTTGCCATCGACAAGTCATTTTCCCGCTAAGAACAGAGAGTTCGGATCACCACTTCAATGGACTCCGCCTTCTCTAGCTCATCTTCCTTTTCGGCGACCTCGCCATTAAGAGCCTCCGCCCTAAACTGGCATTTTTCAAGTTGGCCTCGTAGCAGGACCAATTGGGCTTGGAGATCACTATACTGGGCCCCTACGCCTCTGCTAAGCTTGAGCTCCTCCTCTTTCCCCCTCAATGTCCCTTCCAAGACTCTGCATTTCTCCACGACCCGCATTAACTCCTCGTCTCGCTCCTTCAAATCCTCCATCAGCTGTCGCACATTACCGCCCTCGCATACCCGACACTGGAGCTCCCGGTACTTCTCAAGACATTTGAAATACTTGTCAACTTCACGTAAATATCTTTACGCTTCTGCTCCCGCTAGCACTCTCGATCTCCAAAGTAACTGTCTGCAAAACAAAGAATAGAAATTAGAGCTTACGAAAGAAAGCAAAACATAAAGAAAAAGAACGAACGGTGGTTGTACTTACTCGAAAAGCAAGGCCAACAATGTTATTATACAAAGTGACGTCATCTATCATCTCGAGGGTCGAACCCTTAATTTGGGGAAAAAGAAGACAAAGGACAGGGATTATTTCCTCGGTGTTTACAAGTAGGTTACGATCCATTGAGATCACAATAGTCCTTGAACCCCCTTCCAACCTCACTTTGAGTTGAGTGAGCCCCTCATCGATCATCCTCAACTCGTCCATATCCATGTCGGAGTTAGATCCAACGTTCTCCTCTGAAACGACCGTCCTTCTATCATCAGTCAAAGAAGGCACGTCCGCCGTGACCCCGAAAGATGAGGCCTCCTCGCGCCTCGGAAGCGCAAGGCCATCATTATGCACCACGCCCTCGACCGTGTCCCCCACAGGACGCATGATCGTCTCCTCCAAGTGAGGACCTCGGGACTTGCCTTGGGGCTCTCTCCAATATGTACTGTAGTCATTTCTCGAAAGACAAAGCCACAACCTCCCACATCAACGGTCGCCAGCCGCCTCTCTCCCCCCATATCCACATCTCTCCTCTTACAAGGCATTAGACCACCATCATCAGCAGAGACGTCGTCCTCATCAACTAACAAGAAGAGTTGGGAGTAGGAGTTGCAGATGGGACGGTAGTAGCCATAATATGAGCCGAAAGCCGACGATGCAGCAGCCGCCTTTTGGAAAGAAATCACTGGTGCCCGGCTCCTCCGAGAACCCCTGCCTGATAAAAGGACAACATTAGTCACCAAAACGAATCCATACACAATAGTCAATGGAGCAGTCACGATCATAGAAAAGAAATTACGAGTCGAAGGGAGAGCAGGCTTGAATTTCTTGAAAAAACATGGACTATCACGGATCCTTACAATGTGAGGGAGAAGTCGCTCGACCCAGTCAGAGATATGAGAGACCAGAGGAGGAGGCTGGCTGTTAGCTGCAAAAGAGAAAAAACATCAAAGTTCGGAACCAAAAGCGAATGCAGAAAGAGACAGGGCACTCACGAGTGTAGTTCCAAGCTTCAGGAATGTCGTTGACTTGGCCACGACGTCCTCGGTCCTGACAAAGAAGAAGTTAAGCCAGAACTGACGATTGACTTTGTCTTCCATCTTCACTACCAAACATTTGCCTCCTCAATAGCGAAGGTTCAGCATCGTCCCCATATAAAATCCAGGGGAGAATAGGTGTATCAAGTGCTGTAACGTCAGCTCTACCCCAGCCAGCTCGACAAATTTGGTCAGCATCTTAATCACCTTGTAGACGTAAGGTGCAAGCTGAGCCGGGCAGACGCCGTAGTGACGACAAAATTCCTCCATTAGAGGGAGGAGGGGGAAAGAATAGCCAATGAGGAAGGGATAAGTATAAAGAGCGCAATACCTAGGACGATGGACCTGTACTATGTCCCCTTCAGCCTGATCAGCTGAACATTATGGGAAGGCCGAATTTGGCCTTAAGTTCCACCAATTCCTTAGGCGTCATCGTTGATTTAAAAACTCTAGGCGCGGCGTCCGGTACTTTACTAAGATCAGACCTGGAAGTGGAAGTAGGTGGGATTATTTCCTCCACTGATGGGAAGGTTTCATCCTCAACAATGGCACAAACGCTCTCCCCATGGGAGGGAAACACCACTGCCAAGGGAGCAACACGACTCCCCTCATCAGCATCATAAGGTACGTTAGACATGATTCAATATAGTGAAGGAGAATGACGAACGAGAGAGAATGAAGAACAATATAGATCACTGAGTCGGAGAAGAAGAGAACAAGAGAAAGGTATGGTGTTTCGAAACATTAAAAGGTTAAAACTCCAAAATCGGATTCAAGGATCTCTATTTAAGAAGGTCATGGCATCGAAATCGAAAACGGTTTACATGATTGGCACTGGAACCGAAGCGGCAAATCTAATCAAAGGTCACACCCGAAACAAAGCGAAGCATCGGGAATATGCGTCATAATGACGCATGACATCATAATGTCATCCTTACCCATGGAGAACATAACTCCAGCAAATCACCCGGGAAATTCGAAGCATTTGAAATGTGCGGCGCACAGAGGGCCACGTCGCCTGCTCGCCGCAACAACCACGACTCCTGTAGTCCGCTTGATCAGCTCGACTACTAACAACATGATCCGCTCATCAAACCCGCCCGTAAATTCGGTCTCAACAAGCGGAGGGACTAACTGTATGGGTCAAAATCTCTATCTCTAGAATACTTAAGTCAAAATGGCATTAGCGAAACGTTCCTAGGCCGCCACGTGTCTAAGTGATCTAAGAAATAATGAAGGCCATGATCAAAGAATCAGCAAGGGCTGAAGTCGAGGAGTCATCAACGATCGCGGCAGAGGTCGAATACCCTTGACAGAGTTATAACGACTAGTTTCCAGATAGGACATTAAAGAGAATATTCTAGTGGATATTCTTTGTACTTGTACTATTAGGATTTTTAGGAACATGTTTCCTATAAATAGAAAGAGACACAATGATAGGGGACATGGGATATTCATTTGTGAAATATACTTTGACTTATAGAGAGAATCTGGTCTTATTGCAAACCTACAAAAATAACATTTTCACTAAGATTTTTGTACACACTTTTTTATTGAATTCCAAAATAACTTAGATATCCAAAGGCTTATCCATCATTCATCATTGTCAGAAAGAACATCCATTGATTTCATCCTTTTATCAGGTGACTCATTCGTTCTATTTACATAAATGCCATTTATTGCCATTCATCACTATTTAATGCTACAATACATCCATTTGGGTTCTTAAATATTGATCATTGACTACCGTCATAGTTTTTGGAACAGATCTACATGCTATATATTATACTACCGAGAATTTGTCTTTGGGATATTATTATTAACTAAGATTAATCTTCATTTGTATAAATTTAATTAGTTGAACCAAGATCTATATTTTTTGGTCAAACAATTGCTTAATTACTTCGCCGTGCAACTTCACATACGAGCTCGACCTTTTTCTATTAGCCAAGCACGAAAAAATTCTTTTCGATATGAGCGGCGATGAGACTTGAACTCGTGACTTCTATATACTCTCATATCATGTTAATTGTGCAACTACTTCATTTTTAGGCTTCACTTTTATTTTTGTAAGTACATCATCAATATATAATTCCTAATCAATAACCTATGGTTCCAACTTCCAATACCTATGTGATTATTAGGAATATTCTTATCAACATAGTCACAAATAAATCTTTTTTTTTATTTTTTACTCGGTGTCCGGTGTTCGGTGTTTGGCACCTGCATTGGAGCCCGATTATATTTGGATTTACGGCCCCATTCGGGAGGAAGCGCTCCCTATTAAGGATTTTTCTATACCCATGGTTCGAACCCGAAACCTCTAATTAAAGGAAGAGCAGCCCATCCGCTGCATCACATCATTTGGTGGTCACAAATAAACCTTACGAAGAATGAGTAACAGAAATTCTTCTCACAATATTCTCTATTCTCTAAGGTTTGAAACACTTCCAAAAAGGATTGATGCAAAGTGACTCTTTCCTAATAAGCAAAAAAGAAATATTCTCAAAGAAGACTTGACCATATTTGAAAGAAAGGAAAAAAAACAAGTTAAATAAAAGAAGAATAAAATTATGAACATTTCCTCAATCATACCTACAAAACATGACTTAAAGTAGTAATTCTCACTTTTTATGTTTTATGAGGTCCTTTACCTTGCTTAGGCTTAGGTATATAAGGCTTATGTAAAGCATCCTCTTATTTTGGTTTTTTGGGACAAGTTAAACATTTGGCCAGTCAGCCAAAAACTAATTACATCTGCTAGTCAAATATATAAAAAATATGTATTATATATATATATATATATATATATATTGTGTCGTTTTATATATTTTTCGGCTATTATTTTTGGGAGCGAGTATACTGTGTCGGTTTCCCCCTTTTTTGATAGTTGTGGTGCATGTACCAACTTATGCGCACCTCCTAATTTCAAGGGGTACCTGCTACCTCCTATTAAAACGGGTATCGGATAATTATATCCACCAAAACTTGAACATATGAAATAAATGACCTAGTATTTTTTCATCCGCTGAAATTTGAACATAAAAGGGCTTATAGCATTCTCTAATTATAAGACTAGCATAAAGCAGCAATAAGTTGGAAACATAATGAATCTTTCTAAAGACTTTTAACCTCGTTGAAAATGACCTACGTATCTTATGAAAGCAACTCCATGAACATAATATTCAGATTACTCGACAAGAGAACCCAAACACACCTTTGTCTAATTATTCTTCGTTTTTCACTAACCACTTATTTTAAGAAAAAGTAAAGTGAAAATTACATATATTATTTTGACTGATATTCTTACTAATAATCACAGTAGTTAATAATTAAAATGTGGCGTATAAAATGTAGCTTGACTACTACCAATCGTTAAAACACAAGCTGGAGACCAGTTCGTCGGCATTCGTTTTTCAAGCCAACAAAACCTATAGTGGTCGAGCGTATCTCTTTGCCATGCCAGAATTTTAGTATTATTCTCGTATTTTTTTAATCTTAGATTTTTATTATTATTTGTTGTTTCTCTTGCTTCAATTATCTTATCATCTTGCTGTTGTTACTAGTTTGCTACCTCTTTTTCATGGCTTTTTAACTACCGTATTTCTTTTAAACTATTGTGATTGTGTTTCAATTGAGCTGAAGGTCTATTGGAAATAGTGACTCCATCTCACAAGATAGGATAAGGCTGTATATACACTATCCTCCTCAGAGCTCACTTGTGGAATTACATTGGGTATTTTGTTGTTGTTGTTGTAAAACCCCATAGTGATTTCAAGGACAAATAGATATAGCAATTAACGATATAGCCGCCCCTATATCTAAAGGGGCTTATGCAATTTACGACTTTATTATGCTATGGGGTCTCGAAGTAGAGATGGAGGAGATCAAACTCGAGAATAGAAATACAAGGAATGAATCATATCGAAAGAATACAGGGAATGAATCATATTGGAAACGCTCCTAACCCAACCCTAGTAGAGGTACAACAAATAGGTCAAAAATTATTGATAACCTAACGACTGCTAATCACTTTCAATAAAAATCAACACTTTCTCCTCATGAAAGCTAATCAGACACCAAGTAACTTTTTCTCTTTTTAAGAAGTTAAAACTTAAAATTTATCAATTTTGAGATAGGAACAATCAAATATGCAAGACTAAAATTCTAAACAAAAAACACAACTTTTTACAAAAAGCAACCAAGATAATGTGTTGCATTTTTCTCAACCACTAGGTAAGCAGTTGACTAAAAGATAACTTCAGTTCTCCTAGCCAGCAGGCGGGCGGCGTGCTTATCTTGTGTGACAACACTATAGAGAAAATGCACTTTCTTTTAACATGCTATGTTTCTCTCATTTACCTCTCTCACTTGTATTCTCTTCAAGAAAGGGCAAAAATGACATTAGCTGCAGCGATTAAACTATCAATAGAAGTGTTTCCAAATATCTTCATAATTGTTCTAAGTTATTCAACAATTCCACCCCATGTCTTCATTTTGGTTAGATGCTTACATCTTTCCGCATAGTATCAAAGATGAACCTTAAAAAATACAGAACATATAGATGAAAGCTTTTACCTAGTAGCTCCAAAATGTTTGTTTTCACAAATGAAGTGTTCCCTCGGATTTTCTGCAATTGTTCTAAGCTGTTCCATCTGTTATCAAACCCTTTTTGGTTAATACTTGCGTTTTTTTCAAGTAATATCAAAGTCAAACTCCAGTAACCTCGTAACTCACCTTATGAAATGTTAATCGTTTAGACTGCAACTTCTTATATATAATAATGTGAGGCCTAACATTGCATGCCGATTGAGACGCACAAATTTTATTTTGGTGATAATACTTAGGCTTGTAAGCAACTCCTCTCAAGACGTTGCAGCCAACCATTTTGCTTTATGGCCTTCCCAGCAAACATTCATATCAAATAAACCGAAATCAGAATAGTATGTGAACTTTATTTCGGTGACGCTCATGCCTGTTCCTACTTGCACGCATCTCAACTATTATACCCGTACCCTACTACCTGCCTCCTACCAATAGAAATACCGAATAAAACTACCTCCCAATGCTTAGATAGATAGGGAAGAAATAATCTTCTTCTTTTTTTGCCTCCAGTGAAACTTGAACCGAGATCTCATAATTCTTCTCCACTTCATTGACCATTAGCCACTTCGTAAAAGATCAAGTCCATCCACCACACCGAGAACAACGAATTACACGCAAACAAAGCTCTTCACAGATCCAATTTTCATGCATAGCCAACACAGAAACACCAGGTAACACCCAATTTTCAAGCATAGTCATAACTGTTTAAGAGTACAAGCAAGCAACTTTAGTATGAACTCTGTACAACACACTTGACACAAGTGCCACTTGCCAAGGGAGATAGAAACCTGAAATGTGCAAGTTTCTATGCGCTCAATTCATCTATCAAATCCCAGAACTCTGTGGGTTCTGGATAGGTGAAAGCTAAACACGCTTATCACATTTTCACAAAAAGTAGCAACCTATATTATGTCTGATCGAGCGAAAATGAACGGGGCTACGCGATCCGACATTCAAGGAAAAAGCAACAGCTACATCTACTCTATCCACTTGTTACATAGCTAAGAAAAAACAGTTGTTCGTAGAAGCAAACACTAGAAGCCTTCACTCCAAACAGACACTCTCCTGCTCTTGCTTTACGGGGACCAATTCCATTGATTTAGGTGGCACCTGCGAAATAGCACCAAAAGAAGTCTTCAAAGAAAATAAATGAAACCGAAATAATGCACTCAGTAACGTATCCAGCTCTCCAAGCAATTCTGCTTACACTATGGGACATAGAGATTATGGGAAACTAGAAATTTCCAGTTTTATAAGTTTCTGCTGTTCATATTTTAAGAGAGATACAAACATCCGGTGCAGTTTCTTAAATGTTCCGCAATCATATAATAGATATTGTGGTTCAATGTTAGTAAAGCATCAGACGCTACGAGATGAGCAACTATCCCTCATTACGCATCTCAATATGATGCATATCAAATACCTTAAGCCATCAATTCTTTAGAATCCTAGGGAAATCCACTCTTTTATAAGCACCATATACTTCTGCCAACAAAGATGAGCACTGAACAATTACACACGTACGCAAGTCAACCAACAACGACATTAGTGTCAAATCAGACCAACGATAGGAACTATTTATAGACGGAAAAACATCCAATATTGAGTAACCTATCACTTAGCAGTACAGAAGATATCTTTGTTCACATTGTCTCTTCCTACTGGCTACTTAGATTCAAGAAAATTTTGTTATCATATATACTTGTGAGACCTTAATTATGATCCCATATATTTTTGATATTTTATGATTATATAAATCTTTTGCAACTAAGTTGCAGTATATTTCCTTCGACTTTTATGCACTACATCGAACTAACAGGTATGCTTCACTGTTAGGGTCCCCTAATATAATTATAACAATCGTACCTTATATTATAAGATATAGACGATAATATGTCGAATTCAATTTTATGGTTGGTTTTTCTAATGTTGTCCATTTCATACTTTATAAACATTTTATTTGAACAAGATAACAGGTATTTTATTAACAATGAAAGCAGTACTTAGCACAAAGACTGTGCTAAGAGGAACTCGAGTCGCACGACCCCAATACTAATGTAAACATTCAAAGCAGTAAAATTCACATAAGAGAGTTTTAAATAATATGAGCCAGTGACGACCTAGGATTTTGTGGAAACCGGTTTAGACATAGACTACCCTTAACAGCAACCAATAATAGACATCAGGGTGCATGAACCATATAACATTGGAAGCCCAACATTTGGTAAACCAGGAATAGGGATACGTCAAGACTCTGATAACATGTAATGAAAAAATGGACCTTAAGCCTTGCTCAACCCAGAAGCTATCCCATAAAGTGAGGATTGAGCAAGACATACACGGAGATAACAACTTATCCCTTAACCAATGTGGAACACTTAACATCGCCTTACGGAAAGAGAAAATGTGCAACCCAGTTGAAATTGCTAATAGTTGGACCCAAATGAACATTTTTCCAAAGATTGTGTGCAAGCTGTCTAACCAAAATCTAACTCAACGTTTGGATAAGCAACTTAGAGAAAAATTCTTAAATGGACAGGGTATGATATTATGAGTGAAGCATCAACCAGCTAGCACAGCAGCTGCACCTATTTCTTTAGAAAAAGCAAAGATCATACCTTGCACTGAAGACTCGTTATTGTGGACCTTAACAAAGTATCCCCTACGATCAACCTCAACTTTCTGACAAATTCATCCCGACTTATCTTCTTGTCCTATCATGTCAGATAAATGAAACAAGATACGAAAAATTTTCAGTTTCAGTAACAATCCAGGCAAAATTAGAGAAACAAAACATTCAGCAACTGTTACTTTTATCTGAAATGCAATTTTCAGCTGAAGCAATATATATACCTTGAATAACTCATAATTGCTACTCACGAGGTTCATGTCCTCTTGAGGCACTTTCCTCGAAATTGCTGCAAATAACATGGGGAATGGCATCCAAGGGGACTTCGGCGTCCTTGCAGCCTTTTTCGAGGCCAACCCCAGTGAATTCTGATAGCCGTCATTTCCCTATAAGAACACACAGTAATTGTTAGCTGAAAGGAACTCCACAGAGTTGATGAAAAGATGACCACTAAAATGAGAACGTTGCTGAAGAAGCAGAATCGTCATACTAGCACGTCATTCACTCTCTCTCCTCTATTTGGATCAAGTAAGGCTTGCTGGATGAAGTACCTATTACTAACTAAACAACTGTCAGGACAGGAATCAGGAAGCTGGGTTTAGAAACCAACAACTTCAGTATCAGCAATTATTGGGACTGAGTAAGTATATGTACAAAAAAGCCTGCAGAAGGCGAGTTTGGAATACATTGTTAACATGAATAAGAGTCCTTTAAGCATGTGCATTGAAATAACAACCGTCTCCAGTAGCTTATGCAGATTCCAGGTCACAGCATGTATTCTGTAGTGGCATGCGCCAAACACATCTCAAGTATCGAAGGTAGCAGCATGTATTCTGTAGTGGCATGTGCCACACACTATCTCAAGTATTCAAGGTAGCACTAGGACAATGCTTATGAAGTCAACTGTGTCCCCTATAGAACTAGCATGCAATTAAGGAATATAAACAGGAGATGATTGGAGGTGCTAATATTTGCACAAACATCTTAAAGTAGGAGGCTGCCCTTATACATTCGCTTATTTTGCCAAGAAATTCACGAGGTGGTCCTTGAGTTGGAAGAACTCCCTCTGTGTTGATACTCCTCTCAAAGTTTTTCAAAATCCTAGCTTTACTGCCTCATCTGCCAAACTATTTCGCATGTGCTTCATATCCAATAAAATCCTCCAACTTCCCCATCTTTTGGTTCAATCAAGACCAAAAACATAAATCAGCAGTCAAATTATTTATAGCTCTCAATAGACTTACCAAGTCAGTAGGAAGTGTACATGCCGGTACCTGATTACAACAAGTACTGACAGCAGAGACATCAATTGGGCTCTCGTTTCCAACAAGATATCCTGTAAGGGCAAACATGGTAAAGATAATTCAACGACTACATTATTTTGTAAAACAATATCTATCAAGTATTCCTCAAATTTAAAATGTCAAAAGAGAAAGGCGCATAATTTATCTGTACAATGCCAAACACAATAAAAACTGCAGTTAGAGGAAGGCAGACAAAAAAAAAGACACACACAAAAAGAAAATAATAATAATAATAATAATAATAATAATAATAATAATAATAATAATAATAATATTAACAGGCATTCAAGAACCTAGGCAGGTCTAAGTTGCATAACACTGAAAACCAAAAATCCCGTAACTCAGTTGCCCTCAAAGTTTTATAAATAAAATTCCATCCAACACTAACCAAATTTGCAGTCTCCCAAAAATTTAGAACATTAGAATTGGTCATATTAACCCAGCTCCCAATTCCCATCATTAACCAACAGGTAGAGATTAACACATTAAGAATCAATCATTACATGATATATGAACAAAAGTAGTACATTAAGGGTGTGTTTGGTATAACCGAAAATGTTTTCCAAGAAAATATTTTCTTGGAAAACAAGTAGTAATCTTACTCATTTTCCGGTGTTTGGAATGAAAATCAAGGAAAATAACTTCTCAAGAGTATTCATAAATAATTTAGATACAATAAACATGAAGCCATAAACTTTCGAACCGACAACCTTCCAAACCCATAAATTTGATAAACTTCTGAACTGCTAAACTTTCAAACCCGCAAACTTTTGAACGCGTAAACTCTATAATTTCTAAACCCGCAAACTTCCAAACACATAAACCTCTGAACTCATAATTTTGGAACTCGCTAAATTTTGAACCTGTAAACCGAAAAAATGAAAAGACTAGCACTGAAAACATTTTTTTTAAAATTGCCGTGGAGGGGGGAAAGGGTGTGAATGGTGCAAAAAAACGAAAAAACAAAAAATTGAAAATACAAGATGGGTGGATGGTGCAGAAAAAGAAAAAAAACAGAAAATTGAAAAATACAAAAAAAAAGGTTAAAAGAATGTGTGTGTGTGTGTGGAAAGAACCCTAGCTCCAAAACTTGTCTTCTCTAGTCAAGAGACTGAAAAATAAGCCAAAGATGTCCAGAGATCG
>MCJB01013637.1:129563-166289 GCA_002018475.1 Nicotiana obtusifolia | reverse complement strand
GGGGGAGGGAGGGGGGTTGGGCGGTGACGGAAAACAATAAAAACTGAAATCTGCAAGAAAATCTTTTTGGAGAAGGGGGCGGGGTAGGCGAGAGAAGGGAGAGAGGGTTGAGGTTAGATGCGAGAGTAGGTAAAGTTTTTGAAAACTATTTTCCTAACTTTTTTTTAGGGAAGTCATTTTCCACCAATTTCAGGAAAATGTGATATCTAGGAAAACATTTTCCAAACTATTTTGTGCAAGGAAAATGGAAAAATGTTTTCCGCCATACCAAACACACCCTAAATGAAAAATACAATAATGTTGGTAAAGGCAATCCTAGGAATCGTCTAAACAGGATTAACATGGACATAAAATAACAACTACAAACGCTATAACACTGATAAGCACTAACAAGTATAAAATATTTATTGCTTATTGTCCTATCACCCACAAAAATTAAGAATGGGGATGAATTTGATGATTTCAGAAGTCGGAAGGGGCGGACGAATATTCGAACAAAGCTGGAAGGATCTTTTACTTCCTTATCTGCAAAATGAACATTCGTCCCTCCCCGAGCAGCCAATAAACTGTTGGAGCATTTAAGAGACAGACTCATGAACATTTAAGACGAGCTAGCTAAGGGGAACAACTTTCCTTTTTCTTGTGCAAACAGTAACCATAAAGGAAAGGACTTAAATTATCACCTTCAGCATCAGGAGACAACTTGAAACTGACAACATATTCTGGAAAGATATGAGTATTCATATTCATAGTCCAGACCACATAACACTTCGGATTTTCAAGATTATCAACGCCATTATCGAAATCCTCACTACTGGGATGGAACTGCTTAGATCCAGGATAAACCAGTTCCATGTTTCCCATTATTACACGGCACAATATCATGTGTTGTACACCATTTTCGTCATAATCACAATACTTTGCACTGTAAAGAAATGAGAGCAACAACATCAATAAGCTTCATAATGAGAACAAACAAATCGACAAAAAGGAAAATATGATCATGGCAGGTCAGCCACAAAAGGCATAAACTTCAAAGCATCAAAAGAGAAGCGACCAACTATAACAAGCTCCTTTACGCATCAAAAGACATCTTATCAAATCTCACAAGACAACTAGAACAAGTGGAATTTCAAGACACAAAATAATAACACACAAGACTAGCATAGCATATCATCAAACATTCCACATGAAACTAGTAAACCCAGAGTTATATCAACACATAACACAGGTCAATATTTGCATCTTTTAAGAGCGACTTATGTCATTACTCATTTGACAAGAACTAAGGAATCAATTCATGGATAGCTTCTTGGGAAACTACCGTGAAAGATCGTAAAAGCTATGACAAGACCAAAATAAATCTACTATTTGAACCTGGATACCAGCAATAGAGATCTACTTGGCAATGCAATCAAAAAATCCTACAGGAAACAGTCAGGTACAGAAAGCAAACTGCCACTTTCAAACTTGATCATATTCCTCTATCACTGATGAAATACACCGGGGAAAATTATAAATTGAGTAAACAAAAAATGAAACCGACATGCATTAGACTGGTCCTACTTTTCCAGATCTGAATCTGTACAGCATTTTAGAGACATACAGCACGACAAGCATTCAGTCTCTTTTACCAGCAAAGTTATAGGGAAGATTCAGATTACCCCAACCTTGAGGTTTGAATGTTGCCACTACCCCACTGTTCTCATAAAAAAGTTCACAGCTGCCGCATCAATTAAAAACCTATATGCTCTACCGACCGAAAATCATTATTTCTAAAATGCACCTGTATGTGTCTTCTTGCAACTTTGGCCACGTTGCTCGAAAATTCAGTTGATTGAAAAATGCAAAAGAGGAAACAACACTACCTGATCTCAGTACAGTTAGCAGGGAAAAGATGAACACCGATGCCATATCTGGACTTGGATTTGGATAGATCATAATTAGCAAGCCCATATTTCATAATACTCGAAATCATTCCTTTAGAAGAAGGAAGCCAAGCACAACTAAGACTGGCACCCCCACGCTGCTTCTTCGTAATTTCCACCTGCTTTTGAAAGAGTTCCCTTCGAACTTCCATGAAAGTACTTGAAACACGATGCAATTCAAATATATTTGCACCAGAAGGTGAATTCATACCCCTGAGAAACATCTCACTCACAACATCTGGGTCCAGATACTCCCACTTGCAGCCCGCAGCATATTCCACCAATTGATGATTTTCTGCAGAGTCATGCTTGGATTTCGTATCTGAGACTCTGACACAATTATCACCAACTTCTGCAGTGCAATTTTTTGCTGCAGGTTTGTGACATAAGTTAACTTGCTTAACAATAGCATTGGACTCTCCACTAGATTCCTTCAAACTTGACATATCCGCTCCATTAATTTCAATCTCCAGCTGCATCTCCAGATCATTGGATCCCTCTGTCTCAGAATCTACCTCTATGGAGTCCTTGTGTTCACTGTGACAACACTCATGCAGTTCATCACAATTAGCAAATAATTCCGGAAAAAAACAATTGTCTGCTTCATCAATCCATGCAATAGGTTGTTGCAGACCTGACTTCAGGTCCAACCGCAACATATGGAAGAAATCAAGCACAATTTTTTTACCATTGAACTCCACCTCTGTCACTGATTTCTTTATCCGGAGATCTTTCTTAGCCATTGTAACAATATTCTCAGGGAAATCAGTCCACTGACCCTTCTGATAGTACATCAAACGTTGTGGAAGCCCACTTTTCCTGAAATTGAGATAATATCTACGCAGAGATTTTCTTAGGTGAAAGGCACATCCACCACACGTGCTGTTTGATCCATTCAGCTTCCTCCGCTTTCCATGAGGGCGGATGGATGAGTTCAGCGAGGATCGCACTGGAAATATCATGTGGGTAGCCCCGGAGAGATGGGTCTCGCATCGAGCCACCCGTTTTCTCTTCAAGTCAACAACAATGTTTTGGCTCCTATCCAATACCTTTCCGTATTTTGTTTCCATTTCTACCTACAGGATCAATCCCTATCCGCTGGTTTAAAGCCAAAGGTTCAAAGATAACAGTTATATACAACTCGGTCTTGGTTCTGCCTCAGAGAGACCACGCGCATGCCATTGGTTGAGTTTGATAAACCCTGACAAAATAGTGAGACATCATCAATAACAGGATCGTAGGTTAAATAATAGGCCGCGCATCACTATTTCTAGAATACCACAAACTAATCATCGCATACAAGTCCACTAGGAAAACCAAATATAAACTGTCAGCCCAACCATATAAAAGCTGACAAGCTGGCACTGGGATGAGTACATGTATGATCTGAAACTACTCCGCAATATTGGTACTTCAGTCATTTGACTAGCATATGGAGCCCGCTAAGATAATTATCCATGATCACAAAAGGGTTGCAAGTTGTAATCCTTTTAAGGAAAAGTTTCTAGCATTAGACTATATCAGTAACAATCAGCACTTCAACAGAAAGAAGCATACAAATAAAACAGAAAGTCAATCCACCTGCAAAATTTGTAAAGAACCACAGAAAAGTACGATACCAAAAACTCCAGTGAGGACCAAGAGAACTACAGGATTAAGCCATCACACAGGAAACATTCAGACTCTGAAAGATTAAGCTAAAAATGCACAACACCGAGAAATCAACATACATTCAAAGCTCAAGATAGAGCTTGAGACAGAGGCAGACCCATTATCCACTGAATTTCAAACCGTTTGCCACTGCCCTCGGAAATTTCTAGTTTATCAGCAAAAACATAGAGCTTGAGAATGCCAATTTGGAATTTTAATACGACTTGATTCATCTTGTTTTCTTAAGAGTAAAGTCAAGATCCAACGTCTTGAGATCAGGTTGAAGGTCTAAATATGGATCAGTCCCCAAAGGGAAAATGAAACCAAATCCTTAGAAGGCCACAGGCAAGTGCCATTCCCAAGGTTTCTAGCATACAAGACACAATTGTTTCCTCGAAAAACAATCAAACAAGATGCTCTATACGGTACCACATACCAGATAATGTTAGATCCACAAAACCAAGAAAATGCTGGCAGTTTTTTCCTTGAGAAGAGCTTCGATATTGCACCAACCCAAACAATTATAAGCACACATGGAAAACAATAACCATCTTATCATCAAATAGTACACATTGGATCACACTCATCACAATTCATAACAAAAGGAACATACTCCCAACAAAATGTCTTGTTTTATTGATGCAACTATCTCACATTATTAGGAAGATAGTGCTTGGGCCCCTCATCAGAAGGATCCAAGACTGGAAGTTAAATGATCTGCTGGGTTTGCTCGACAAATTTCAGGTGCTAATGACAACTCCCAGGTGCAAGATTGGTTGGAATGGGGTGAATCAAAAGAGAGAACCTAGTATGCTCCAACAAGGAACTGATCAACAAATGGCCATGGAAGCTTACATGAAAAACCAAACTACCTACTCCCCCCGTTCATTTTTACTTGTCCGTTACACCATAAATACATGTCCACTTTTACTTGTCCATTACACCAAAAATACATTTTCACTTTTACTTGTCCATTTCACCAAATCAATAGAAAGACAATCTTCTTTTCTTATTTTACCCTTATCATTAACTACTCATTCCTCAAATCATTTCTCAAGATTTTTTTTAAATGCTATCATTATTAGGGGGTTATATGGTAAAATATATACTACAATTATTATTTCTTAAGGGGCATGTAAAGTCAAAAGTGGACGGAGGGAGTACAAAAGTAGCTAGGTTTATCTGGACAACCTTGTATGAAGCTTGTCTTACTCAAGACAATCTTAGGAGTATACCGACTGTGAATAGATGTTATATATGTGCCAAATGGTGTCAGAGAGTGAGAGGCATTTTTTCAGCAGTGTTAAGTAGCTGCTGAATCTATTAATATAAAATAAGACTTGATGAAAACATCAAGTATAAAAAGATCATTTGCAATTAAAATCATATGAAAACCATACTCCTAGGTGGACTTCAAATACGTCACTCAGATGGGACTGCGGCAGGTCAAACAAAACACATTGACACATCGCACATGGTATGTTTATGGGAAGGTGTTAATCAAAGGATCGTAAAAATTTTAATGGTCATCACTTCCAACGTACATCTACCATCAGTATTTTTGAAGCAAATATGGTGCCGTAATGCGCTATTATGTGGAGCCCTTTTTTGGATAACTTGAAGAGTTACATTATAGGACACCAAGATGATGTAAGATGTAAAGATTGCAAGATTAATATTAAGCATTCCATAAACTAATTATGTTATATATACGCTAATCCTTCCCAAAATCCTTACCATCTATCTACACAAGCAGGCATCTCCACTTTACATAACAAGAACAAAAGAAAAAGAAAAATAACTTTTGACCGATCCAACAAGCTCCCAACTCCAAGAAAATTGCTCTTATTATTTATAATAACGCTAATCCTTCCCAAAATCCTTACCATCCATCTATACAAGCAGGCATCTCCACTTTACACAACAAGAACAAAAGAAAAATATAAATAACTTTTGACCTATCCAACAAGCTCCCAACTCCAAGAAAATTGCTTTTATAATTTATAATAACCAAAAAGGTGCATTAATGTGTTCTTTCATAACTTTTTCTCCCTTCATCCGTATTGTTGCTCCTCGAGCGGAGGCCAAAATTTCTGTCGTTCTTTCGGTAGAACCAAAATGTTGTCCTAAAGACCTCGCACATACAACACCAACTAACTAAAATGCATCTGCTTCTTGAATAGTGGTGTTCCTAGCGCCTTACCACGTGGAAAGAATCAACACTTGATGCTTAAATTCCTATGTCGTGAATTGTGCGCTTCGTATAAAGAAGAGTGTGCTACATCTCACTTTTTTATTCAAGCCCATGAAACTTGTTCTTCGCTTTTAAAAACACCAATAGATCAGAAAATTATTACAAAGGTACTACACCATATGAAGATACCTAATAAAATGGAAAACGTTAGACGCTTATGAGACCAAAACTACCATACAGAGTGAATGTTGGGGCGCCAAGAGTTGAGTACAACTAGCACCCACAAGATAAATATATCAAACAAGGATATCAAATTAGAAATGATCAAATCAACCAAAAGATGTAGAATATCTCCTACATTACATGAAACACCAAAAGCACTGGTCTAAATACAAGAAACTAAGGTCATTGAAGGTGTTAAAAGGAAACGAGATAAATTTGCGTAGTGTGGAGCTGGAAAAATTAAATTTAACGCCGATTCATATATATTACCCTAACAAATTTGAGATTTGGTCTAGTTGATTGATCACTAGCCAATGAAGTGCAGGACAATAATCTAGTTTTCTAGAAAGACATTCTAAATGGCCCTTTTTGAGTAACAAGCTCTTGCATAATTACGTTTCAAAAGGTTCTAGTGATATTTACAACTAATTAATATTGTGAGTAGTAATGTTGGGGAAAGCAAGTGCTTCAGCACTTCTGGCGTGAAGCAAAGCGAGGCGATGGGAGGTCGCTTTTTGAGTCCAATGCTAGGCGGGTTAAAGGAAGCACTCGCTTATTAGCTTAGCAGAAGCGTGAAGTGATGAAGACCCGAAGCGAGCGCATCGTTAAAAAGCGACAATTTTAGAAGCACAAAGAAAGTTCGGGACTCCGGAGCCGAGGATATATTGGAAATAACCTCTCTATCCTCACAAGGTAGGGGTAAGGTCTGCGTACACACTACCCTCCCCAGACCCCACAATGTGAGATATTACTGGGTATGTTATTGTTGTTGTTGTAAAGGAAGTTCGGGACTCTTTTTTAAACAAATAAAATAAAGGAGAATGATAGTCCAGGTTGGGACTATCTCAGAAGTCGTCAATCCTTTGGGTCCGAAGTTGGCCGCCGCTTCTTGCTAAAGAACAATCAACTTTTTGAGTCTGAGGCAGAGTGGGTTGTAGGAAGCGCTCACTTCTTAGGCGGAGCATGAGCGATAAAGATGCGAGGCGAGCGCTTCTTTAAAAAGCGACAATTTTAGAAGGGAAAAAAAAAAAAAGAAGTCGGTGACTCTTTTAACAAAAAAATAAGGAGAGTGCAGACTGGGACTATTTCAGAACAAATCGCTCATTTGGGTTCGAAATTAGCTGTCGATTCTTGCTAAGCTATCGACTTATTGAGTCTAAGGCGAAGCGGGGTGAAGGAAGCACTCGCTTCTTAGGCGGAATCGCACAGCGTGAAGCGATGACGACGCAAAGGGAGCGCTTCTTTAAAAGGGACAATTTAAGAAGCAAAAGGGAAGTTGGTGACTCTTTTTTAAGAATAAAATAAAGGAAAAGAAGAGTCCAGGTTGGGACTTCCGACTGGAAGTCGTAATTTGGGTTCAAAATTGGCTACCGCTTCCTGCTAAAAAAGTATCAACTCCAGGTTCTTCTTCCCTCCTCCCTCCTTCCCTCCTCCCTCGCTATGGTTTTCGATAAGGGGATTGCAATTTTTTTCCAGTTACATTTTCACTGCTATTGGCAGCTTATTTAAAAAAAATTATTTTCTTATTTTCCCTTTTCTCTGTATCTCTCTATTGTTTTATTTCTGTTTTTGAGCTGGTAGCTTCTATTTTTTTAATTATTACTAAAAGCTAATGATCTCTTCTTCTATTTTATCCATTTTTTACTATGAAGAACTGTTGATCCACTTATATTTTGGTTTAAAATAAAAAAATATATATTATTTTTGTTAGAATTCTGGATAATTTAGTTATTATATTTATTTGAGCAATGTTCATTTTAATATTATTTTGAAACACCTCACTTCAATAAAGCAAGCACCTTGCTTCACGCTTTATACGAGGCAGGCCCTTGTCGCTTTTTTCCGCTTCACGCTTTCAAAATCATTGGTGACAAGACAAGGCTCTACAATACCTTTACATACACACATCTAACAGCCTTGCAGCTTAGGTTGTAGCAATGCTGCTCTTGCCATTTCATTTAGTTTTTTTTTGTGCTACTCACAACACGAAAATTACATCAGTATGGTTCAGTATTACTTTATCCTTCATTTAGTTGTTTGCACCTTTATTTTTGTTGTAAGTAAATTTTATACCGGTGTCCTGGTACAATTGTATACAACATTCAATGTGGAGTGACAATCCAAGAATTTGGATAGAGCTAGTAAAATAACAAAACTACCCTTCTGCCGAAACCTTTCCCAAGGATCATAAAAGGCATCAACAATTTAATACATCCTAAATTATTAATATTATATGTCCTAATAACTTCTATTCATATTTCCCAAAAACTTCTGTTTGTATATTCAAATTTTCAAATAACACGTGCACATTTATGCATCGCTTTAACTTTAATATATTACTCTAAATTCAAGATTTAATTAGTAAATTAAAATATGAAATGGGAAACAAAGGAGCTTAACAACTAATATAGGTAAAGAAAAAGGGAGACAACAACAAAAAAGAAAAAAAAAAACAATTTCCCACAAGTGGGGACTGGAGAGGGTAAGATGTACGCAGCCTTACCCCTACCCCTGGAAGGGTAGAGCGGCTGTTTCTGATAGACGTGCTAATTTTAAAGAGAGAAGAAGTGCTAATTTTAAAGGAGTGATATCTAGTAACCTGATTCTTACATTCCAATAGATTAGTGATTGCGTATGAAACAACTACATGTCAATAATTAAACAATAATTATTAAAACTAGAAAGCATTTTGTGTATGATATACTTAGCTAGAAAATGTCATCTTTTCATGATACAAAGGAGAAATACGCAAAGGAAATAAAAGCAATGTCAATTAAAAATACATATATAAAGAAAATAGGAGAAAGCGAAGAGTACCTCCTCAAAGAATTAGTTGAATCCACTGACAAGTTCATGTACTGAAGTGCGGACTCGTAATAGTTAGATCGAGATCGTTTGGAATGTGAATTATTTGCACGGTATAGTTCGAGAAAATTACTTCCTTAATTCTCCAAATAAGGTAGATGATTGTCAAACACATAAGATATAATACTAGTGAGTACACATTTTACACATTTAAACTTTACATGTAAGAGGTCTATAATTGTTCCTTGGTATCTAATTGTATTAGCGGGTTGGATGGGTTGAGTTAAATACAATTACACATAAATACCACGGCCTTGGGCAAGATTTGAGAAGTAAAATAAGCTCAAGTGCTGATAAACAATCCCTTATCACCCAATACATTCCTAAAACGTGGGGAAGGTTCAAATTATCCTCTTGAATTTCTAAATATATAGACATCTCACCTAGAATCTTCTTTGATCATCATGTCCTAAAAATAATAAACTAAAATTGGATCGTAACACGTCTATGGTCTAACACCTTCGTCTCTACTCATTTTTGTTAGACAAGTACCAGGCTCGAACTCTCGACCTAATGGCATGAAGAGGATTCTTCCAACAACTATAAACAAGAACAACCGATAACCTTCATCTTTACTCATAAACTTCCAAATCCCCACCACGGTAGATCAATTAAAAAATATCCGTAAATGCTACCAATGAAGTTAGACGAGGGAGAAGTCTAGAGAGGACCTTGTACCACGCTAAAAAGTACAACATACCTCCGTTGATATGCAGGCACCATTTGTTTTTAAGAAACCTCTAACATTCTTAATTCCTAATATCTTTGTTTAAGCACAAATGGGTACAAACTCTATGTTTTAGCACATTGGATTCATCTCCATGATATATGTCTTCGTCTTGAAGTTTTGGCATGTGATCGTTTCTTCTAAAGAAACCAAAATTTATTAATAAGAACCAGTGTTGTCAAAGACGCGCTTAAAGCGTGCTTAAGCCCTAAACCGAGGCTCAAAACATGTTGAGCACTTCGCCTCCCTTAGCAAGAGGTTTAGCGTTGTCATCAAGGTTCTAAAACATGTGTTTCCTTGACAATGACCGTAATCCTTGAGAGGCGACACCAAACAATTGATATTTCACTTTATCATTAATTTTCTTCAATTTCTTTGTCCATATATTTGATATACATGCTTATAGATATTAGTCTTGGACTACACATACATATTTGTCGTTTTTCTCCATTTGCGCCTTTCTTCGTTAAAGCTCACGCTTTATTTGCGCTTTGCGCTTAAAGCCCCAACTGACCTTAGAGCTTTTTTGCGTTTTTCTATAAATAACACTGATAAGAACCAATAGGTATGTGAACAAATACACCCTAATGAAATATCCCAAAATGTAAAATCAACACACCCAATAATTCCAAAAAAATAGACACTACCCACCAAACATTCCACCATTTTGGGAATATGATCAATACAGCAGCATCTTGACTCCCAAGAAATACACTAAGAAAATCACTATCCTAAACACTAAATTTTAAAGTCCGAAAGCTAATGCTGAAACCTTAGTGTGAAGAAATTGAACCTAAAGGACATAGGCAAAAACATAATGACCATAATCTGAACATATGCATGCAAAAGTGTAGGAAATGAGACGAAATTACATAACATCACCCATGATGACCTAGCCCTCGGAGGCCCCTTTACAAACTATACAAGCTTATTCCAAAGCATACAGCTTTCTGGAAGTAGATGATGATATCTATACATATGGAGTAGATTCAAAAATTCAAGTTCTCTCCGGTCCTTTACTAATACATTCCCATCTTGTTGGGCAAGTTAACTTTGTTTCCCATCCAAAAAGTCACAAAAGGCTTCTTGGGGTGTAGGTGGCATTTTCGGCCAAGGCAGGATGTGAAGTAAGCATTTGTTGAAAACTTCTTGGTTATAAACAAAAGATCATCATACCACAACATGCCCAAAAGTGCGTCCGAGTACAGTTCTTAATCGATATCAGCAATAAAAGCTAAAGGAACGATCGGCCCAATGACATAAACCCCAGCACACAATAAGTAAAACAGATTTTTTAATTCAATATAATGTTAAAAGAACATCGTAAGTTACTAAACATCTAAACCAATTCATCAATTTAAAAAAAGCTAAAACTTTCTATGCTCAATGCCATTTAGGAGAGAATATTCCAATTTCAGGAACATGAATGACAATTCACCAGTTTGTTCGACAAATTCCAAGTGCTCAATAGCACAATTACGACTACATAAACGAAATAACAGAGCTTTCACCTTTACCACCATAAAACAGCATATATTCACTACTAACAATAAAACACAATATATACTAACATCCACACACATATATTGATATAATAACAATAAACAAGACAAAAACACACACACACACACACACACAAAAAAAAAAAACATGCATGTATCGTATATGAAATAACGATGAGAATACTTCAAAAAAAAATGAATTTTCACACAGATCAAAGATCGAGGGATTTACATAAAGATGAAGAGAAGTCGACGGATGAATTTTGCCTCCTCCAATTTCCTCCTTCTCCAGCGAGCGATGGCGTCAAACCCTAAGTCGGCCCAAAGTTTTACCAAGTCCCTTTTCTTCTTTGTATCTACGGAGAATAAAATATTGAGCGGACTAATATGCCCCCAAAGGTACAGGTCTCCCTTAGACCGACTATGATATTTCGGTTATTTTAGGAATTAAAAAAGGGTAATGTCTGGTAAAGAATACGGGTAGATGGTGTAGTGCAATGAATCGGGTCCTTATTTGGCCCGAAGTACAGGCCCAGCCCGGGCCCGAGCCCGAGTTTTGACCGTTACTTTCACCGACTCAACGGGTGATATTGGATGAGCGTGTTCCTGAATGATTTAAATATGGGACCCATTCGTTATGTGTTTTCAAAGGATAAGACCGAAGCTAATTTATTCATTATTTATTTTTGTAAAAGAATCATTGCGTGGGGATTGGGAAAGGAAATGAATTATGGAAAATTGATAGTACTTATTTTAATTTAAAACTTATTCTCTATTCGGCGTCGTTAGGTACGAACACAAGTAATGCAGGGATTAGTAATGCAGGGATTGTAGTGTTGGGATTATTTTTTATCAAGTGTTTGGTTCATTGTATTAAAATTAGCTATGCAATGTATAATCTAAGCTTGTGTTTGGTTTAAAACTGTATAAAATCTTTTTTACAATTATACCCTTGAATATTCTTCTTTCTGTATATAAAGAAATTTAGGAAAAGGGTTTGAGTGGAGGTTTAGTAATTTTAGGGTCTTATCCAGGGTTAATGCAGGATTAATAATCCCTTTATTTCCTTGGTATTAGTTAAGCCCTCTTATGAGGTATAAGTAATTCATGTATTAGATATGCATAAATTGAATTGAGCAATCAAATATTGTATTGGACGGATTAAAATTTTATACAAAAATTATTTTACTTAGTACAGCCTACCAAACGACCCCTAAGTATTGTCTATATAATTCATAGTATTTTATTTTTAAACTTTGTAAAATCATTCTTTACTTGCTAGAAGTATTTCGTTTTATTCTTTAATTCATTTACTTTAAACTTTATAAAAATATTCTTTATCTATAAGTGTTTTAGTTCTCTTAATTATCGTTACTTTTTTATACTCATACAAAATGGGAAGGCGAAAGCATCCGATTTTGGAGAATAGCAGAAATTAAACACCACAATAACTAACTTTCTATTAGGAATCATAAACATTTTGGTTGCTATGAATTCGCTGTCTGATTAAACTATCTAGAGCTAAATGATCTATGATTTGCTCCTACTTAGAGAAAAATGATTAACATAATTTCACGTTGGAGAATAGTTGAACCTATTCAAGTTTCGATACATTATATTTACCTATAAATTCATAATTGTGTGTCAGTAGGTATAAGTTATAATTGCATTTATTATTCTTTTGCTACAATCGGTGGAAATCTAATATATGTATATATCTTTTTAAAAATTTCACAGCAAATATATATAGTTTGGGTTGAATATAGTGAGTATGCTTTTCTTTACTCATGTTAACTGAAGGACCTGAAAGTAACTTAAAGACAAGACAAAAACTCAATAATATAGTGTTGTTTTATATTTTTTTCATAATAACGTTGCAAGTAAACTCAACAATTTAGTGTTATTTTATGTTTTTTGTAATAACGTTACCCTTCAAGTTTAGAGAGATCCCAAAACTATCAAACTTCATCTTCCCATTCATAGAATCAGGTATATATTCAACGTGTTAAATTTCAAGTTGAGTTAATATCAACAACATTATACTAGTCCAATGATAGATCATCTACGTCATTTCAATATTATCAACTCAAAAACAACACAAAAAAATTAAAATCAACTATATTTAATGGCACATAAAGTGTTTTTAATTAGGCAATGGAAATACCTAAATCTTAATACAGAAATTATAACGACCCGACCCATTCATTTTGCGATTTAACATTTCTTTCAGTGATTCGAGGTCTTGAGTGACTTCATATCATGTATTATGACTGGCGTGCTTGGTCGGATTTGATTTTCGGATGTTTCGGGATGTATTTGGATGAGAGATTCTCACTTTAAAAGCTTTAGTTGAAAAAATTGATCGAGGTTTGACTTTTGTGAAAACGACCTCAAAACGGTGCTTTGATGACTCTTGTGGGTTCGTATCGTAATTTTGGACTTGGTTGTATGCCCGGAATCGAATTTGGAGGTCCATAAGTTGATTTGACTTGTTTTGCCGAAAGTTGGCAATCTAAAGGTTTAGAATTTTGATAAGTTTTACCGTATGTTGATTTCATAGCTATCGTGTTTGGATTTCTGTTCCAGGACTTGGAACCGATCTGTTTATCTATTTGGAACTTGTCTGCAAAGTTTGGTGTCATTCCGAGTTGATTTGGTAAGAATCGGACGCCCGGTTGTATTTTTAGAAGTTAGTGAGTTTCATGTAAATTTCATGTGTTTTGGAGCTCCAATTCATGATTTCGGATGTTATTTTTATGGTTTGATCGCGCGAGCGAGTTCATGTTATGTTTTTAGACTTGTGTTGATATTTTGGCGTGGAGCCCCGAGGGCTCGGGTGAGTTTCGGACGCGTTTCAGAGTATTTGAAAGAGTTATAGCTTTGCCTGTTTTTGTACAGATGTCTCGGGTCTCGCAAATGCAAGACTATGTTCGCATGTGCGAGGTGGGTGACCGCAATTGCGAAGTATGCTGGGGGTCTGTGAGTTCGCATCCGTGTTTGCATTTGCAATGGGGCCTGGGCTAGGCTTGGTCGCATTTGCGATATGTTCCATGTTCGCATTTGCGACGCCAGCAGGACTGTGATGGATGTCGCTTTTGCGATCATTATTTGCATTTGCGACATATGCGACTGAACATAAAAGCTTGGGGCTGGATTTTAGTCTCATTTTCATGTTGAATCCTATACTCCGTAGGAGCCAATTTTAAGGAGGTATTTTCATCTACAATCATTGGGTAATTTGATCAATTTCTAACTATTTTACATGGTTATATATAAGATTTAATACCAATTTGTGAGAATCAAAGTGAATTTTGAAAAATTTTGTCTATGTTTTGAAAAATAAACTTTTGAGATTTGAGAGTCGAAATGGACTCAGATTTTGAAATGAAATACATATATGGATTCATGGGGATATGGGTAGTCGGAATCTACCTTTGGACCCGAGTTTTGACCGGATGGGCCCGAGATTGACTTTTGGAAAATTGTGTAAAGATCACACCTTTATTTATTGGAATTGATTTCTCTTGCATTATTTGATGTTATTAGGCTGATTTGGGCTAGATTTGAGCCGAGCCGAGCTGAATTGTAAAGGAAAAGCTATTTTTGAGTATTGATTGAGGGCTTTTGAGATAAGTATCTGCCCTAACTTTGTGCGGGGGAACTACCCCGTATGGATTGATTTGTTTGCACTATTTGAACTACGTGAAAGACGTGTACTCGCGGTGACAAGTGTGTACACGACCTTATATATGAAAATTTGACTGGTTTAGACTCTTAAGTTTCTTATGCATACTAAAGTGAAGTTGCTCCATCATGTTATGTCCTCCATTATTAAGGTCACTCTTATATGCCTTATTTAAAATTATTGGTTCATGCCCTGTTGCCAAATAAACTCATACATGCTTTAATTGAAGTTGTTGCCTCTTTATTGTCATGTTATCTCTTTTCATAGTTTGACTTATTTCTTAATGAAAATCATTGTTACGTGTTATCTCTTTCATAGTTGATTTATCCTTATTTGAAATCATTGTTACATGTTATGTCTTCCATAGTTGATTATTCTTGTTTGAAGTTGACATTACATGTTATCTCTATTAATTTTGAACTACTCTTACTTGGAGTCATTATTACTTGTTATGTCTTTCATTGTTGAGCTTATCCTTCTGTTTCATTGTATTGTTGTAATTCTTGTATTGATTTACTCGTCGTACCCTCATGTTATTGTTGTTCTCATCGTACTTGGTGTTGTTAAGCCGTGGACTATGTGTGGTTGTGGTATTGGAGTTGTTGTTATGAAAATGTTGTGGTATATGAACACATTTGGTGCGAGTTGTTATATTATGTTGTTACTTTTTTGCACATGTGGGATTGTTGAGGAGATTGTTGGGGTGTTTGCACGTGAGTTGTCCATGCTATTATTATTATTGATATTTGCACATGTGGCGTGACATGGCGGCCTATATATGTTGGGTTTGCGCATGTGGCGAGACAAGGTAGGATAATTATTATGCGCGCGTGGCGAGACAATGCAGGCATTTACTTTATTGTTGCGCACGCGGCGAGACAATGGAGGCTTTGTCATGGATGATTTATGATGGCATGGGGGCAATGTTATTAATGATAATTGTGTGGTGGTGTGGCCTTCTTGTGTGTGTCATGCATATTACAAGTTTTGTTGTGTGTTTCCAATGTGCTACTCGGTGTCTCTGATTTTACAAGTTGACTTGAGCCATGAAAGTACACTCGCACAAACATACACTGTAGCATATCATATATATCAGTCCAGGAGTATGAATTTGGATGTTTGTTGATTATGTACATGTGTTCTTATATACCAGCCTTTTGTGTGTGGATTGGATTGTTGGCACATGAGTTGTCCGAGCAGATATGAGGTATTGTTACTATTATCACGTGAGTATTCATGCGGATATGAGGTATTGTTACTATTGGCACATGAGTCGTCCGTGCAGATATAAAATATTAATGGTATTGGCACGTGAGTTATCTGCGTGGTTGTGATTGGTAATGTGGGCACGAGATGCCAAGTGATTATGATTTGCTATTTGGAACTCGTGATTGTGATTATGATTGTGGTATCTCGGGGTGATTCTTGTACAAACCTTGTATTAAAACGGTTGATTATTTGGTTGTTACTTGCTTTCCGTACCTGGTTTCACTGGTACTTTAACTATGTTCTGATTTCTTGGCGGCGTTATCACCTGTTTACTCCTTGTTGCTAATTGTTACTTCTACTCTATAGTTGCTAGTGTTATATTGTCATTCTTTCCATGTTTTGTTCATACTTGTATAGGTTCTTATGTCTAGTAGGTGTCTCGACTGTACCTTGTCGCTACTCCATCGAAGTTTGTCTTGATCTCACTGGGTACCGCTGTGGTGTACTCATGCTACGCTTCTGCACATCTTTTGTGCAGATTCAAGTACCTCTGAGCTTGCCGGTCTAACCGTTGTAGTTTTTGCTACGGATACTTCAAGGTACACCTGCCACTACGCTCGCAGGCCTCGGAGTCACCGTCTGGAGTTTTACATTGTTACTGTTTACTTCTATTCCAAATAGTGATGTGTTTGATGTTCTTAGTTACTCTTAGAAAAGCTTATGACTTCGTACTACCGGTTTTGGGATATTGTAAACGTATTGATCATTGTTAGCTATGTATGGCAATTATCGATTCTTGTTTAATGGTTAAATAGTTTAAATCTGTCAATAAGTCTACATATATCAGGCTTACCTAGTCTGGAGATTAGGTGCCATCACAACATTCTAAGCTAAGAATTTAAAGTCGTGATAAGTTGGTATGACCAGGATGAACCCTTTCTATACTTTGTATTTAATTTTAATCACTTCCTATTAACAAAAACGTTCTAACACGCACAAGTTAAGGGATAATCCTCAATCTGCCACCAATAGAATATAATTCTTAGTGAGTACATTAATTTTTGATATTTGGAGAGAACTTATGATATTTTGTTTCTTTACCACATTAAATATTTGGATGAAAAGAAAAGATATCGGAAGATTGTGATCGTCCACAAAACATTATTAAGCAATATGATGAATTTGCAATTATCTAGATGTAAGAAATGAATACTATGTGTCAATTTGATTTATAAAATGTTTAACGTTTGTAAATCATCTAAAAATGGAACATGTTGAATAAATAACATGTTCATTATTAATCAAATAAAAAATTCGCATAACTTGAATTATATATTACTAGCCCGAATAAATCAAGAATTCAACCAAAAGAATATTAAGAAAAAACGAACAAGGCACATTTTCTTTTTGGTGGTAACTATAGACTTTTATTAATTATCAAGAAACAATACACTTCTAGCTAAAAAAGAAAAAACAAAACAAAATGATGTTTTAAATTTAACCTCTACCCTATAGCTTTCCATTCTATTTATGCTCTTGCTTTTACCAATCAAAGCTTCAAAAGGGGTAAGGGAACTCATGGCCCCAACAAGCCGCACCAACCCTTCCGCTAAAGCTTGACTACACTAAACAAGCAAGAGGAATAAAGCTATAACCTACATATCACAAGTCATATGGATCCAAATATAATAATTATTTTTTTATCTCTAACTTGAAAGTAATTTTAAATTAAAATATAAAATTAATAAGTAAATATGGACACTTTACAAATTTGTATACGTCGAATATATTTATTCCACGCTTGAGCTCTTATGAACAAAAATATAACATATGATAAAATGGGTACAAATTTAGACCTTTTCCCTCTTCACCATCCAGGTCAATTAATTTTTTAGCTCTTTATAAATTTATTTTTAATTTTATGATATTATTTTTTTTTATACATAAAAATATCTATTTTTATACGTAAAGGATCTGACTTTTACATATAATAGATTTAAAAAAGTTAGTTTTCTTAAATTCGAAATTATAAAGGAGCGCTCGAGATTCAAAGCCATTTGACATTTTTTTTTTGGTTTGGTTTTTCTTTTTCATTGAATATTTCATATTTCATTTTAACCCGTTCTATACTTGACTAGTTTAGGGGTTTTAACACTTTTATCTCACATCAGTTAAGAGGTCGCAACTCGCAAGTGAGTGAGAAAAATGGCGAAATCTTCAGCGACCAAAGACGCTCAAGCACTTCTCTACTCTCTCCGTTCTGCTTACGCTTCAACTCCCACTAATCTCAAGGTTACCCCTCTCTCTCTCTCTCTCGCTCGCTCACCATTTTTATATTCACAAGAGCAATTTTAGATCCATATATCAATCAATCAATACATCTCAACACTAATTTTGGTCAAATTAGTCGGGATCAGCTATTCGAGTCCTTTTTTTTAGTTATACTACTGAATCCTTAATTGATTTTTTGTTTTTGTGTTTGTTTTAAAACAGATCATTGATATATATGTCCTGTTTGCTATATTCACCGCTGTAATTCAGGTAATATATATATTTTTGTTATGAATATCATATACTCTGTCTTATATGTACTTGTGGTTAGATTGATTGATGTTACTGTATAGATCTATGTATTGGTTTATGGTGTTGGCTATGTTATTTGTATTGGTAAACTTGGACGATACGTGGCTAATATTGGAATTATTTGGTTCTTACGTGCTTACTTTGAGGCTTTAAGCAAAATCTAATTCTTAATTGAACCATTTGTTTTTGCTTTTGGATGCTGAGGCTTAATGAGTTCATGGCGGGCATTATGCAGCGTAAGTACATTAAGGTTTATGGTAGAGGGGCAGGCTCATTATCCCCGAGTTGTGAAGGCTGCGGTTGGTCCTAAAGCTTGGCCCTAGATGGAAAAAAGAAAAGAAAAGAAAAATAGATTTAGGTTTAATTGGCATTTGGTCTCTTGGTCATCTCAGAAATTGCTGATGTGTTATATATAGCATTTAATCGCCGGTGAAGAGCTCATACCCTCAAATCGTGCTGACCACCGACGGTACAATAGAACTCACAAGCCATAACAGTTGGGTGGAACCTTTGACTATGGAGTTATAGATTGCTTGTTGTTGATCTAACTCTGGAGTTAATGTTTAAAATGTATTGTAACTTCTCTACAAAAGATTTTAGCATTTTTACGACTGTAAACAGCAATTTTTTGCTTAAAGTACAAGTTTGCATAAATCAAATGGCCAAATTATTAGTTAGTAAATCGATCTTTTACTGAAGAAAGAAGCATTCTTACTAATGCCATTGTCTTAGCAAAGCTGTTGTCAAACCAAGGGAAGAGTCTACACTATTACTTCTTTGATGATGGAACTCCTCCTCCTTTTTTTTCAAAAGCAAAACAGTACCAAATTGCGTTGTCCTAATGGATTCTCTACGAACCACCATGAATATCATCATCTTACTCCTCTGAGGTCTATTGTTGCTTCAGAACATCTCCTTTTCTGTGCTCACATCACAAAAAGAAGTCTCCTTGCACTTATCCTATTTCTTGAAATTCCTGTACTGGGTCTTGGCAGCAGCACTGTCCAAGGTTATTGCACTGCTCTAGGTTAATATGTCCCTAGAAATCTATGCTAAAGTCAATTTACAGTTTCTCCTCATGACAGGCCTTTGATACCCTGATATTCCTTCACAATTTATGGCCTTAAATTGATCAGACTTGATAACTTCTCCCGGTTGGGACTTAATGAGCAGTCATCTATTGTCTGTGAGAATTAATATGAACTGTTAAAGCACTTGGGCATCGGTCAAGCTCAAACTGTGATGCTAAAGAGATCATCTCCCATGGGCTTACACTTGAGAATTGAGATGTTCCTTATGTTGTAGACAAAAATGACATCTCCAGTGATTGTTTTAGGCGTTTTAGCAGACTTTCTTGGGAGTGGCATCTTTTGTCTATTTTGCATACCCTTCTGCACAACTATCTCCAACACCTGCTACTCTTGCACAACCTTCTCAACCTTACACCGCAAACACCTATTTTTCGAGTTAATGGTCTCATCCGTACCCTTATCTTCATTACAAGCCCTTAACTCATTACAAGGTTGCTACACCTGATGGATCAGGAATGGAGCAATGTCTCTGGTAGAATGATTCAATTGAAATAGCCAGAAAAACTCACTAAAGGACCTTTATATTAATCTTCTGCCCTTGGCATATGGGCACAATGCATTGCGAGAAAGTGAGAGCTTATGCGGGAAACCTCGAAAGGGTGAATATCATCCTATTTCATTTTTTATCTTCCGCTTCTACTTCCACCGCTACCAAACAAGTTGATATTAGGTCATGTGCACCACCTCCACCACTCATTCCTTGAATACATCTTTCACTGCATAGATCATATATCTCATGCTTCTACAGGTCACTCAAACCTCATGCTCTTAGGCTAGCTCTTTAAGCTATTGTGGGTCGTCCTTATTGGAATTGGTTCTTGATGACAGTGTAACAGAAGCATTTGCTTGGACTCTGCCATAGTACTTGGTGTGTTGTCCTTCTTTTACCCGTCCAAAACATCTTTTGATCGCTTAACTAGTCAAAATGACCTGCAAATGATAGATTGCGAAACCAGCAATGAAAGGAGTAACGCTCTTGATACCTGGCGTTAGGTGTTGAATGGAGAAGAGAGATATATATTACTAGTTACTACACATCATTTATTGAGGTTATGCGACATGTTCGAAGTTCTATGTGATTATGCAAAATGCTAGCCGGTTTTCCTTTGGAAGTTAGTAAAGCCTCTTATTTTGGTCAGAATGAGTCCTTGAGACCAGAGCTGCTCATATCATTGTATAAAAAGAAGAAAGCTAGACATTCATGTTATCCCAGATTCGACTATAGCTCGTAAGCATAAGTAAGATCTATTTGAAGTTTGCTTGTGTATAGAGCTTCGCTGCTGTTTCATGCCTTCATGGAGAGCCTTTCAGCTATTTTACTGCTCATGCCTAAAGAGTGCGGAATTTATTCTGTATCTGAAATTGAGATATCAACTTGCTTTGTTTATCCCTAATGGGGATTGTTAACCTTTTTTCACCTTATCAGGTTGGGTACATGGCTATTGTTGGGTCTTTCCCGTTCAACTCTTTTCTCTCTGGGGTACTCTCTTGTGTAGGCACTGCAGTCCTTGCTGGTGAGCTTATTGTTCTCTGTCATACACTTCTTCGTGGGAAAATGTTGAGTTTAACCAATTGTATCTATCTTTGGTCGCAGTTTGTCTCCGAATCCAAGTAAACAAAGAAAACAAGGAATTCAAGGTAAGCTTTCTTTGGGAAAGATCTTCTCTCATAGTTTGTAGCTCATTATCAGGGGCGACTCAAGCGCATATGTGGCCTAAAGCCAAAATTTAATGTGAGGCCTAAATTCTTTTTAAAATTTTATAATATATATTTTTATTTGAAGTCGGTTTCCTAGCTTTTTGATATGCAAAGTTAATAAACTTTTTATAGTCGTTTTTTAATAATAAATTTCCTTTTCAATAGCCAACCAAAATAATCTTTCTTAAGAAATTGTTGATCTTAAATGAGATTCTATCAACTTTAATTTTGAAAAACTTCTTTTCGATGTGGCAACTATTATAGGAATCGCTAAACATTATTCTATAAGCATTTGGAGAAGAATCAAGTCCGTTAATTTGATTAAAGATATCAATTAAATCATTATCTTCTACTTTTGTAATATTTTCCTTAACACGTTTAAAATTCTATAAACCTATTATTTCTAAAGAATAGGGCCCCCAAATTTGGGGGCCTAAGGCATAAGCCTTACTAGCTATAACACTAGAGCCGGCCATGCTCATTATTCCATCTACTTTCCTGAGATGGCGAGGAGAAACTGAAGTTTTGGATTAACAACAAATGCATGGCGTTCTCATCGTAATCATCTAATAACTTGCTCATTTTCTCATAGAAGTAGAGAATTATTATATATATTGTTGTTTCCTTATATTTTGCCACTCCTGCAGGATTTGCCACCAGAACGCGCTTATGCCGATTTTGTTCTCTGCAATTTAGTGCTCCATTTGGTGATCATGAATTTCCTCGGATAGATTGACGTTCCTAATCTCGAGTGAATGCTGCTTATCCAAATATTCTTGTCTGCAAGGATGCTGTTAAGGCAAGCACTTTAGCAATATGAGAGTTCTGTTTGCCCTTTTCCATCATCATTTTTGAACTTGATAATTTGTCAATTAGACATAGGTACTTTGGATAGCTGTTCTTTGCAGTTCTAAAAGTATGAACTTTACCTCAATATACGTACCCGTTCTCCCCTTGGATTTCTTTTTGCACTCCTTATTTTTGATAATTTAGCTGTTCAAGCCTATAATTTTCTTGCATTATTGTTTATATAATTAGTTATTTCTGACTGTGCCTTATAATCTTTCTTGTAAGGCTGGTAAATTATCTTTCTGGGATTTTTCCAAATACCGTAAATAGTCAAATTTAGAGTGATAGGACTATATACTAACTAAACTGAATTAGCTAACCATTGTTTAGGGAAGATTCTTGCAAATAATGTATCCTAAATTTCATATCAACTAAGTGAATACTATCAGGGCATGTTCTTCTTGATTAAAATCGGCAAAAGAATAATTAGAACAAAGAGCTCTACAAGCTTGGGTCATCGACAGATTCACATGTAGTGTACTAGGGAAATAAAATATTTATTCATACTACTGAACTATAAAGGCTGTTTGTGAAGAGAGAATATTGTTCAAATTCAGTTGATCCTAATCTTAAATACTTATATTCAGCCAGTTATTGCTAAACACGTATTAAAAATTGTGTTCCAGAGTGAACCCAGTTTACTATGTCGCTAGGACTAAACTTTTAACATTTACTTAAAGAATGTAACACTAATATAAGCCATGGCAGAGACATCATTCATCCGACACTTATGAATATATAAAATTGTCCAACACTGCTTGAAACTAATATAAAAAAAATATTAATTGGGGAATACTAAAAAAATTGATTGAGCTTTAAGGTCTTTCTTTCTCTGGGAATAATTCCATAGGCTAAGTGCAAAAGCATTGTTCTCCAAACTTGTAAATAGAGTGTTGGTGTTATAACGTTTTCTCTACGCAGGCGAGGGTCTTGAACAACTTATGAATTTCAAGAAAGCAACAAATAGTAAATATGAACTCATAACCTTAAAAAAAATACTATTAGCGCGTCATCAAGTTAGGTTAGGCCAACCTCGGAACTAGATGCAGTCCGCCGAATCTCTACCATTTTCTTCTCTTCCACTTTGGCCAATATGAGTTCACCCGGTACTAGCCGATTGCGCCTTTTGTATCTGTAACTGTAAGTGCATATGTCCAATAAAAGCACCTGTTTTCCTAACCTTTTTCGATAAAGTTTATCCATCCTTTTTCGTGCAAACAATGAAAATTCAACAGTAAAAGTCTGATCTTATTATTTGATCTAAAATAATAGTATTATTTGATCTAAAAAAATCCAACCCGAAAACTTTTTCTCCCCCCAGAAAACCCTCTATCCCCAAGCCCCTTTACTAGGTTGGGCAAGCTTTGCCGTACTGGCTGCTTCATTGAATGTGTCGATCTGCATTCTATATAAGGAGTTGATTTGCATCCTTGTCTGGCTTAGTCAAGGCTCGTCCATGCCCAATCTCGATGGGCCTTCAATTTTTCCCTACCCTAGCTCAATAGTCCACCCGTCTTACCCAGTCCCTGAAAGCCCTTCGGGACCCTAGCCTTGTGAATGCCCAGTTCTCCTGTCTTCTTCGGGTCCTTAATAGAACTCAAAACTAGGTTTCTTCTATATATAAACTATATCTTTCTCTTCCTCAGAGATTGAAATCGAATTCCTCCCAGGAACACAGGAAACGAAGATATGAACTAGGTAAATAGAAATGGAAAAGAGATGTTTCTATTTCATTCAAATTAGAAGCTTTTTCTATATCCATATGATCTACTGAAGTAGATCTGTTTGGTTAACCGGGCTACCTATTCAAAGATGAACCTGACACGGTTAACCGGCAATTAATGAAAGATTGGTCTGGAAGGGGGTCTATGCACATCGCTCTCTCCAGGAGGTTGGATCCGATGCGAACAATTAGTCGAAAGAGCGGAGCTTAGAGCCTTTACTTTATGTAAAGCGCACTCACTCTAAGATAACATACTCTATTTTTTTTTTTTTTGACAAATAAGCTAGTAGTCGTTGATGTTTTCCCAAAAAAATTTTCAAACCTCTATGATATAAATAGTCTTTTTTATGCAATTCAAATAGTTGATCGAGAAGGCGGCAGGACCGTAAAGTTAAGCCTTGAGTTGGACGCCATTTTTACGGTTTCGTTTCCAGTCCGGATCCATTCTAAACCAAAGAGTGGGCCTCCTTCATACAAGGCACAGAGAGGCAAGTGATGGACACTACTCATCATAAGAAAGCAGTCATGCAGATAGAAAGTGCACTATTCGCTTTGGAAGTGGTTCGGCCATCAAGCTACTTTGTGGGGCAGGGGACCAGACTGTTCTGAAGACGGAAGGCCCTAAGAAACAACTTCGTTCACCATTCCCACCCGGGAATCACCTCAGAGATTTCATGTCTCTCCTACGTGTGATTCATCCTAACAACTATCGATTAGGTTAAAAAAGTGCCCCTACACATGCAAAAAACTAATTAAAAGAGCAAAAGAGTTGAAGACCAAAACATTGACTGTGAGATGTGGGGGCTCTACCAAAAAGCATGCAACGACACAATCAACAGGTGGAGATATCTGAGATAGCTCCATAAACTAATAACTCATTATTTATCCTATTTCTGATCGGACCTTGCCCTTGCCAATTCCTTTTCTATCCCTATATTAGAATTAGCCCTAATTTCATTTTAGTTTCGTTGCGGGCCAGTCCGTTCCCACGGCGTTCACGGCCTGGCTACCAGTGGTAGTTCGTTGCACTCACCCTTTGTTTCTATCAATCGTTCATGACTCAACAATCTCTTTCTTCATATACGAGACTGTTGATTGGGTTGGTTGATCGCCCAAAAAATGATTCTTATCCCATTCGGATTTGTACGCTTTCTTTCTAAAAATCCTTCTCTCTTAGGTTGTTACATTTCGTGGGGCCTTATGGGGAAGGGCCCAGCCCAATAGGGACAGCACACCCCCAACTGGCTTGCCCGTAAAGTAAGTCATACTATACAATAGATTCAATATTAAAATTTTTAATAATTAATAACATAGAGTTCAATTCTGAATCTGTCTATATTCCTCTTACCTCTTCCCAAGTCCTTTTCTGGGGGAGCTTTGTTTGTGCCCTGAAATTGATTCATTTTAGTCAATGTGCTTAACGACATATCTGGTCATCAACAAAGAGGAATCTAACAAACATACGACATTTATTGGCATGTAGATATTCTAGGAATAATAATTGACAATAATAAAGATGCACATGTTGTGGTTGTGGAGGTCATGATTTAACCCATATTGCTTCAATCCATTGACCACATACTTTAATGGTCCCACCCTCGAATAAATAGTACTTTCATGTTATTATTATTATTATTATTATTTTTATTATTATTATTATTATTTATTATTATTATTATTATTATTATTATTAAACAAAGCGACAGAAAAAAACTAGTTAGAAACCAAAGCGAAGGAATGAAACCCAACGACGTTTCCGCAACACGCGAAAAAATGCTAGAAGCCACATGCAATAAGTTATTGTTAGTATTTCTTTGGCATTTTTCTCTTTTATTTTCTGATATTCATTTTTCAAACCGTGAAGTTTGGTCGTGCTATGGCATCTATTGCTCGAATTTCTGATAACATATTGGGCCAATAATTTTTTTTTAATTATATAATATTTGATGAATTTATTCGCGTTTCACGTAATTATCAAGGACATAATTTAGCACTATTGCGCCAATATGAGCATAAATACTATTTCAGTTATTGCAAATTTGAAGTTTAGTATTTGAACTACAAGTGTGAAATATTGATTCGATAAAAGTGTGCATATGAGTACTGATTTTCAACTTGCAAAATCTTCAATGTTCATAAGCTTTTTCTTTTCTGAATGAACTTCATGGCCAAACCAAACTTCAACATCGAAAAATTTATTTTAACTTTTACTTAAAATACTTTTTTTTTTAAACATTAACTTAAGTTAGTGTTTGAATATAGATTTGATTGAAACTTAAAAAAAGAATTTTCGGAGTTATGTTGAAAAATAATTTTTAGAAGTTTAAGTTGTATTTGGATATGCATTTTATTGAATAAAACTTGAACTTTTGTGAGTCAAAGAAAAAATTTCACCAAAAACTATCCTAAATCAGTTTTTGGGTTCAAGATTTTTTCAGAAACTGATCATATTTTATATACAAACAGTATTTTCTATTTTTTTTTTGAAAAAAAAATGTACCTAAAACGGTACTTCGAACTAGGGGTATCAATAGATATTTAAAATCGATTGTACTGACCGAACCGTATCGCATCGAACCGATTTTTATGTTTCTTTTAATAAAATCTTAGGTTCTTATATAAATTTATAACTGTACCGATAATTAGAGTATTTTTTATTTTATGAAAATAAACCAAAAAAATACCGAACCATACCGAATAAATTTATATGTGAAAAATATATTTAGATATTAAGTTTAAAAATAATAAAGTATTAAATTTTTTCTTAGGACTTGAAATTTAACTTAAAAATCCTAATTCCCAGACATATTATGCTACTCCTACTGAAATTAAATTATTTTCAGCATTCTTACTAGCAAGACACATAGTATTATAGAGATTATGAGTAGCAAACTATAACGTATTGTATATATTTTCTTTCATATGATTTAAATTTATCTTTTTAAACATTTAAATCTTCTATAGACTTTATTCTTAAGTTCCAGCTTGGTTAATATCTTTTCACTCGTGTGATTTATATATCTTTTTTATCTTCGCTTATTTTTCTACGCTGTTGTAGAATAGTTAATGAATTTACACTCTGGCCATCTTTTATGTTTTCTTAATTCATCACCCTTAAATAGTAAAAATATCAAGAGAGTTTTACTAAGTGCAATGAAAGTACGTATGTTATGACATTTTACTTTTACTAATGACTTTTACATGACATTTAAAAAAATACCAAAAACAACCGAACCGTACCGATAAGGAAAAGAAACCGACATGATTGAGACAATTTCAAAAAGCCTAATTTAATTATATATTATAAAATAAACTAAAGATTAATACGATACAAATTTTATAAAATAACCAACTGAACTGAACCATTAACACCGCTACTTCGAACGTCTCAATTGGGAAAAAGTTCTTTAAAAAGTTAAGGGGTCAAAACAGGCAAAAGCAAAAGATTGGGAGCGTGAAAAAGCGCAAATCATGGTCTGGGGAAGGCCCACATGGTGTTGGCCCACTAAAAACAAACTTTTTAAGACATGAACGCACGAATTGGAAAAGGAATCAGAGATCCGTACACGTGGCTAACGGTCACGTAATATTCCTCCGCAAGTTTTGGCGTCTACTCAGCAATAGATTCTACAGCTCAGCAGATTTGGATTTGGCTGTCTCCCCTTTTGTAGCTTTGTAAAAATTAATTTAGCCTTATAAAAATTAACGGAAAAATAACATTGTATAGTAAATCTCAAAATAATAGTCGATTTTGTATGTATATATATATATATATATATATATTCTGTATGTTATATACAAATATTATATATTTTTTGACTATTAAATATAAATAGTTTTTGACATGGGCTAAAAGTGAAAAAGACCCAAAATTAAATTCTACTTATTGAGCACTAATAATTGCTACTTCCTCTATTTTATTTTAATTGACGGCATTTGCATAAGAGGGTGTAGAGGACGGAAGCTAGAATAGAAGGTTAATAGATAGTCGAGCGTATTTTTTTTCATACCAGTAGCATTAGTATTTTTCTTGTATTTTCTTATTTTTAGATTTTTATTACTACTACAGGTTGCTTCTTTTGCTTCGATTATCTTATTATCTTGTTGTTGTTCCTGTTTTTTTTTTTTTTTGTGTGGCTTCCACACTATCATATTTCCTTTTTACAATGTTGTGACTATGCTTTCTTTTAGCCGAGGGTCTATCAAGAATAATCTTTTTATCTTCACAAAGTAGGAGAAAATTCTGCGTAATCATTACTTTTTTCAGACCCTACTTGTAAAATTATACTGAGTATATTATTATTATTATTATTATTATTATTATTATTATTATTATTATTTGCATAGTACGAATAAAGAAAAAACATTTGCTACTCCCTCAGTTTCATTCGAATTGATGATATTTGTATCAAAGGATGTGGAGGTCGAAATTAGGGTAGAAGGTTAGTAGATAATCAAGCGTAGTATTAGTACTTTTCTCATATTTCCTTACTAGTTTTTAAACACGTGCAACGCACGTGTATCCCGTATTATTTTTATAAACTTAGATAAATATATATAATAAATTAACCTACATACTTTAAGTGACCAAACTCAAATTCAAAATGATTGAATAACCTTCTCTGTACAGAAAGATGAATAATTACATTAACTTAGTTATTATTATTTGTAATCACGTTATCTTTAGTTTATTCTCCAGATTCTTTTATTTCCATGTGAAGATCATTTTCTTCTCAAGTACGTTCACCCACTCCGCCAAATACGGATACACCTCCGTGAGTTTTGACAATATTGTTAATCAATTTCATAATAAGTACTATTTTACCCACTCCAGCTTCCCCAAATAGTCCGATTTTTTCTCCACGGCAATAAGGGGCTAAAAGATCTACTACTTTAATTCCTGTTTCAAAAATAAATAATTTTCTATTCAACTGTATAAAGGCGCGCGCAGATCTATAAATAGGAGACGTTGTACTAGTATCTACAGGCCCTAAATTATCAACAGGCTCTCCGAGCACGTTAAAAATTTGTCCCAGAGTCGCTTTCTCGACCGTAACACTTATAGGAGCTCCTGTGTCAATCACTTCCATTCCTCTCGTTAGTTTTGTGGCTGTAGTTGGGGGTAAAAAGTTTGGTATAAGCTAATGTTATTACCTCTGAAGCAAGAAAACTGAAGTAATATGAAATTTTAATAAATATGTCATTAGGGAACAAAGTATACAACTCAAAGTATAATACTAAAAGAAGTTCTGCCTAGTGCTATATATATTAACTTATTAAAAATCTCCAAGTGCATATATTCTATAGACTTCAATAAGAAAGACCATACATGAGAGGTTTATAATGTCAAGAGTTTTGAATCTTAAATGTACTCACAAGGTATCAAATTAACTATAAGATAGTTATATTAGATGTATATGAGGAGGTCCTTTTTGGTAAAACCAAACTATATAATCAAATAAGAAATTATGTAAGAAAAAAAATTTCAAAAGTTGAGCCGAAGATTATTATTGAATGTATTAATTGATTTCTTAACATAAATGATGGGATTATTGACCTTTCTTTTGCTCTTGGATTTTGATTAATCGAGATTATGTTGAAATCTATAGCACTTATAACATGGGTGTTACAAATTTATCATTTATTGTAATGTGAGTTTACTTTTTGATATAAAATTATTATTTAAATATTGTTTAAGAGAAGGGTAAAAGTGTCACTCGGTGTTTAATGGATAATATAATAATTTAATTTTCACTTTGGGACTGCGCACTTATAATATAATATGATAATATGATGATTCTTAGATTTTTACTACTACATGTAACTTCTTTTGCTTCGGTTATCTTATTATTTTGATGTTATTCCTTTTTTTTTTTTCGTGGTTTCCACACTATCGTGTTTCTTTCTCAATAATTTTGTGACTATGCTTTATTTGAGTCAAGGATTTGATGGAAACAACCTTATCTTTACAAGGTAAGAGTAAAGTTTGCATACACACTAACCTTCCCATACTCCACTCGTGAAATTATATTGAGTTTATTGGTGTTGTTTGTTGTATTTGCATAGCTACGAAGTAAGGGGAAAAAAATCTGACGTATTTTAAATATATCATTAAAAACTTGTAATCTTTAAACCCGAATAATATTCGATGACTATAAGAGTAAGTTGTTAGAGGAAATTAAAAAGTTTAAAGTTAAAGAATTTTTCCATTATACTAGTATGTCATTCTTTTGATAATAAATTAAAAATAAAAGAGTGTCATATCAAAGAAGGTGATATCTAATTTCAAGAAATAATCATAGTTTTTAGGTGACCTTAGTTTGCACCTCAGTTTCAAGAATTTGAATTCTACTATTGTGATTTTCTCACTGAAGTCTTCTTGTTAACCTTGTAAATAAAGTATATATTAAATACCAATACATCAAATTAATCAAGCAGAATAAACGTTCTACTCAATAATATCATTAATAGACTAGCCATAAACTACATTTACTCATGCCTCTCTATTGTTTGTGACTAACTTTTCAACTATTACTAAACTAGCCATAAAAAAGGACATAAAGCATAAAATTATAATAGACAAAACTGAACTTAAAAATAATATGCTCTTGTTGAGAGTCGAACTCAAGACCTCCCGCTTACTAAACGGGTGCTCTAACCAACTGAGCTACAAGAGCTTGATGTTGGCCTTTTTACGTATTATATATATCTATCTGTGATATATATTCCTTTATTCTTTTTTAACAAAAATAGAGCTGCAAATCCTACTATGTTTTGGTCAATGTCAAATTCTCAAGTCTTGGACGAAACGATAGCTATACTACAAGTTGAAAGATAGTTTTGGGAAGATAGGAAAAGATGTCCTGCTCCAACAGTAAGGGTGTGACTCTTATTAGCGGCGGAGACATTATTTTTACTAAGAAATATCAAAATATAAAAAAATAAATATATGAAAAAGTCAAGAGGAATCAATATATATATATATATATATATATATATATATATATATTACTAATTTATACAGTATAATTTCCGAACAAATGAGTGTCAATTAACACTCCTTTGAATAAGGTGGCTCCACCGCTGACTCTTACGTCAACTTACACACACCCAAAAAAAAAAATCAATTCACTTAACGATTGCGTTTTGGTTCCGAGCATTGTTAATAAATCTTGATACATTTACATGGACCCTATTTAAAATTTATTATGTCTTCTAAAGTGAACTTATATGAGTTAATTAGGAAGGAAAGAGGTTTTTCAAGAGTTGTCATACAACTAACTTTCATGACCAGATTAAGGGAACAAGTAAAGGGAACGGTTGGTTTTACGTGTGAAACTTTGATATTAGGTTGAAGTAGAATTTAATCCATTGTTTTTGTCAACATTTATGGATTATGTGTGCTGATCCAAAATTTACTTCAAATGTTTCATTCATAAATTCTGCATGAGTTCGAGCTTTGGCAATAACTATGTAAAATATTCTTTTAAAACATTTTACACGTTGAATTTATATTATATATATATTAACGGTATATATCGAAGGGGAGTCATGGATCAACGGTAAAGTTATCTCCATGTGATTTATAGGTCACGAGTTCGAGTCGTGAAAGCAGCCACTAATGCTTGCATTAGAGCAGGATGTTTATATTATATACCCCCTGGAGTGCTGTCTTTATCCGGACCTTGCGTGAATACGGGATGCTTTGTGCACTAAGCTGTCCTTTTACATTAAGGGGTCGTTTGGTAGGCCGTATTAAGCAAAATAATCCCCGTATAAAAATTTAATCCGTCCAATACCATGTTTGGTTGGTCAATTCAATTTACTCCTACCTAATACATGGATTAGTTATACCTCATATGAGGGATTAAGTAAATACCAAGGAAAGGAAGGATTACTAATCCCTGGATTAGCTATACATGGATAAGACTTAAAATTACTAAATCCAGACTTATACATTGCATAATTAATTTTTAATACAATGAACCAAACATTTGATAAAAAATAATCCCAGCACTACAATCCCTACATTACTAATCCCTGCATTACTTGTGTTCATACCAAACGACCCATAAGTATTATTTATGCACCATATTCAGTACTATCCTAATTCAGTCAGACATCTCTATGTAACAACACTCCACTATAAAAGCCAAGCTTTTTCGGAACCAAATTTCATCTTATATACATGTTCTCTATAATAGCACTTTGCTATAACATCCAAAAATATTCGGAACAAACGAGGCTGTTACAGAAAGGTTTGACGGTATATAGCAAACCATGACATTAGCAATGGCATAATTTTTAATACATGGATAAGCATGTATAAAGGTAGAACTGCCCTTTCAAAACCTTTTCCAAATTCTTTTCAAAGAATGTGGAGATATTTTTGTAAACAATAATTTAAAAAAAATATTTTTAATACACCAAGCCAAACGGTCGATAAAAAATAATCCCAACATAACTAATTCCAATATTACTAATTCTAGCATTACTAACACATTACACAGTACACACCCGGTTCACTATTATTTTTATACATACTACCAAATGATCCCACAACAATATGAATTAATTATTTTTAAACTATAATTTTTTCATTTACTACTTTACTCCTTATTACTGGTTCCAGCTGTAACTTGTAAAGATTGTGAAAGTATCCCAGCAGAAAGATTTCACCGCGTAAAGCGTGTTTTAGACCGAGCCCCTAAATTCCCGACAATTACTTTTAGATCCCCTATATTTCCGCTTTCTATCTCTCTATCCCCCAAAATTTTTATTTCTTCCCCTTGCTATGAAAATAAAGCAGCAGTAAAAGCTATACATATGAACTTCTTCTATAGCCAGCATTAAATTCATATTCTCTTTCTCTAAATAAATTAGTAAATAAAATCTTAATAACAACAACTTACAGTTAGGGTAAAAAAATCCATTTAAAAAACCTCAAACAACCAAAAAAGAGACTGTTTCTCTTCCCTGTCACGTAAAAGGACTCATTTATTCAGTGTGTCACTTTCCTTTCTAAATTCACACACACGCACACATGTAAATATACTCTATATATATTTCACACACTTATATGTGTATGTGTATGTGTATGTGTGTGTATATATATATAGATATAATACTTAGATATTGTGTTTTTGGGGTGTCAATAGCCCGCTGCTATTAGGTGTCAAAAATTTAGTATTTAAATTATTTTCTTTATAAAGTTTGAATCTTTCTCATCTGGGGTTCACTTTTTCCCCCTTCAATTCTGAGGTTGGTAACTGTTATTAAAGTTCTTTTTTTTCCCTACTGCTAATACCAAGTCATAAAGATGGTTAATGGGATATTTATTTTAATGTGGAATATTAACTACTTAATTAAGAATAGTTAATTTCATTGGATAATTTATAGACTAAGTCTAGTTGTAACATTTTGATGGAACCCCATTAAAGTTTTTTTTACAGTTGTAAAATTTGTAATGTTTGTATACATGTATGTATGTGCTGCTGCGTGTTGTTGAGAATCTGGAATTTTTTTATTAGCATTTTCTTTGAATGTTTCTTACACGCCTTTGGTAGGCAGATTGTTTAATATTATATATTAAAATTTGTTTGTAGTTGTTTATATGTATTGGACAAGGAGTGGAGGTCACATATCTCATTACTTATGCATGTCAATATAGTTCATATGTATATCAATTGATTTGTATTGAAAGAAGCATCTGAATTTTCATTCTTTCTTTGGTTTTGGAAAGCTTTGGACTTTCTTGGAGATGGTGTAGCAAAATCTTGATCTTTTATTTTTCTTTACCTCATCAAGAGTATAGGTACTTATCTTTTGTGTCTGATTTTGGTTGTAAGATGAACTTTATGTTGTGTTTTGGACTGAAAAATGCAATCTTTTAATCAAATGAAAAAGATGAAATAGCTTGAGAAATTGTGGAAGAGGAAGAGTATCGGGTCTATGTTGCTCGGACTCTTCAAAAATGTTGTCGAGTGCATGTTTGGATACTCCATAATTGTACATTTATAGAGGATCCGACGGGGGTGCATTAATATTTTTGGAGTGTTTGAGCAACAAAGGATTGGATCACAATTTTATTTAATTTTTTTCATTATGCTATGGACCTGCAAACAACTTTTAATTGTTTTGTCCCTTTTCAACTCTTCTTTTGGCTGTTTCAAATGGCAGTGTTGTGTGAAATCTAGAGTACACGAGTCTCTAACGTTTATAGCTAGCTAAAATTCTCTGTTTACTTCATTGCCTTTGTGCAGTTTCAGGTTCTTGTGATATCTTGTTGCAGAAATTATAGCAAAATGGCTGGAAGATCCTTCAAACCTTCAGACTCACAGCAGGTTAAGCCTCCGGCTGTGACCTTTGCGAGGAGGACTTCGTCGGGCCGATATGTGAACTTATCTAGGGACTCCCTGGATAGTGAGATTAGCGCTCTTGAGTTTGCGAACTACACAGTGCATATGCCTCCAACGCCTGATAATCAACCTTTTGATCCTTCCATTTCACGGCGGGTTGAAGAACAGTACGTGTCGAATTCCTTGTTTAGTGGTGGTTATAACAGTGCGACTCGTGCACATATGATGGATAAGGTGATTGACTCAGAAACCAATCATCCTCAGATGGCTGGTACTAAAGGGTCATCTTGTGCTATACAAGGTTGTGATGGAAAAGTCATGAGTGATGGGAGGGGTGAAGATATTCTTCCTTGCGAATGTGATTTTAAAATTTGCCAGGATTGTTATGTTGATGCAGTGAAAACTGGTGATGGGATTTGTCCCGGTTGTAAAGAGCCATACAAGAACACTGATTTGACTGAGAATGATGTTGATCCCTCTAGACAACCTCTGTCCTTACCTTCAAATGTTGGGATGTCTAAACTGGATAGGAGATTGTCAGTGATGAGATCAGCCAATAAGTCAGCCATTGTAAGGAGCGAGTCGGGGTTGATGAGGAGTCAAACCGGGGATTTTGATCATAATAGATGGTTATTTGAGACGAAAGGAACATATGGATACGGCAATGCTATATGGCCACAAGATGAGGGATTTGGAAATGATAAAGACGATGACATTGGCGAGCATTCTGAACTTCTCAACAAGCCGTGGAGGCCACTTACGCGTAAGCTGAACATACCTGCTGCGGTTCTCAGCCCATACAGGTAATTTCTTGTTCCAAGTAGTTTCGACAACTACTCTGGTTCATTTGTTTTAAGCACTAATATTGAATGAATGACTTTAAATTCAATTGCATAGTGCCTTATTTTTTTAAAACTTGTTTGGCTCTGCTCTCTTCTGATGTTTCACCATTACCTCTTCACTCAATGACTAAAGCTAAATAAGTTTTACGTACTAATATATCCTTCTAGTATACTTTGATCAATCTAGAATAACTTGTAGGGGAACTTCATCGTATATGTTGTCAACTTTTGTTGATGTGCTTAATGCTTACCGTGTTTGAGAGACAGGAGATAATTATTTTTCCTTTGTCGAATACATTTGAATACTCCTATGCTGTAGGTTGACATAGCCAGTGGCAGAAACGCCTTATGCTAAGGGGTCTAACTGACACCCCTTCGCCGAAAATACACTGTTTAGCTAGGTTAAAACTTTATATTTATGTATATATACTATATGTTGATTCGCCTTATATTCTTCGTATTTTTACTTTTTTATACTTTGACACCCCTTAGTAAAATTTCTGGCTCCGCCACCGGATATAATGTGATTGTCCAAATCATAGTGAACTTTTACTAGGTCTGCGGTTGTTTTACTAATATTGTATTGAAGGACTTTGATGTCCTTTCTATTAATGTGTTTATATCTAGAATATACATATTTAGATGGTCGGATAAGTATCTTATTCTTGTGATTTTTCAAGTTATTTGAGAAACTGTCTTGAAATATCTCCATGTTTTCAGGCTTTTGATCTTAATTCGTATTGTTGTACTCGGACTTTTTCTTCAATGGAGGGTCAGTCATCCCAACACTGATGCTATATGGTTGTGGTATATGTCCATTATCTGTGAGATTTGGTTTGCATTTTCGTGGCTACTCGACCAGCTTCCAAAGTTATGCCCCGTCAATCGTGCTACTGATCTCAGTGTTTTAAAAGAGAAGTTTGAAACTCCGTCTCCTGCCAATCCCACTGGAAAATCTGATCTTCCGGGAATGGATGTATTTGTTTCTACAGCAGATCCAGAGAAAGAGCCACCGCTAGTTACGTCAAATACAATCCTGTCTATTCTTGCAACGGATTACCCTGTGGAAAAACTTTCTTGCTATGTATCCGATGATGGAGGTGCTCTTTTGACTTTTGAAGCAATGGCGGAAGCTGCAAGTTTTGCCAACATTTGGGTCCCTTTTTGTCGTAAACATGATATTGAACCAAGGAATCCAGAGAGTTACTTCAGCTTGAAGAGAGACCCTTACAAGAACAAAGTACGCCAAGATTTTGTCAAGGACCGTAGACGTGTGAAGCGTGAATACGACGAATTTAAGGTTCGTATCAACGGCCTTCCTGATTCAATTCGTCGGCGTTCTGATGCCTATAATGCTCGAGAGGAAATCAAGGCTTTGAAGCTTCAAAGAGAGAGAGCCGGGGACGAACCTTTGGAACCGATCAAGATAACTAAGGCCACATGGATGGCAGATGGAACTCACTGGCCCGGAACTTGGATGGTAGCTGCTCCCGAGCACTCTAAGGGTGATCATGCTGGAATCATACAGGTATTGATCATGCTTGTTTATAGTGTATAATAATACGCTGCATCCTTTTTTAACAGTTTTGTGGGGGGGGGG
>MCJB01013637.1:85681-129543 GCA_002018475.1 Nicotiana obtusifolia | reverse complement strand
GTTGTGGGGGGGGGGGGGGGAGTGGTCGTCGATTTTGCTGCCTAACTTTTTTCTTGCCTAAACGTCTTTTATTTGAAGGGGAACCTTGGAGTAACAGTAAAGTTATCTCCGTGTGACCTGTCGGTCACGGGTTCGAGCGGTGGAATCAGCCACTAACCCTTGTATTAGGGTAGGCTGCCTACATCACATCCCTTGGGGTGCGGCTCTTCCCCTGACCCTACGTCAATGTGCGATGCTTTGTGCACCGGATGGCCTTTAAATGCTTTTATTCCCAATTATTAGACTGCTTTAACACTTTGGTTTCCTTGCTAATTGTAGGTGATGTTAAAACCTCCAAGTGACGAATCGTTGCACGGTGGTACAATTGCTGACGGCAGTATGATTGATTTTACAGAAGTTGATATTCGGCTCCCCATGCTAGTATATGTTTCTCGTGAGAAGCGTCCTGGTTATGATCACAACAAGAAGGCTGGAGCCATGAACGCATTGGTCCGAGCATCAGCTGTCATGTCCAATGGCCCTTTTATTCTAAACCTTGACTGTGACCACTACATCTACAACTCGCAAGCAATAAGGGAAGGCATGTGTTTTATGATGGACCGAGGAGGGGATCGTATTTGTTATGTCCAGTTTCCTCAGCGGTTTGAGGGGATTGATCCTTCTGATCGCTACGCAAATCACAATACTGTTTTCTTTGATGTGAATATGCGTGCCCTGGACGGCCTTCAAGGTCCAGTTTATGTGGGGACCGGTTGCCTCTTCCGTAGGATTGCTCTTTATGGTTTTGACCCGCCACGAGCAAAGGACTACCACCCTGGTTGCTGCAGCTGTTGCTTTGGTCAGCGCAAGAATAAAGCCAGCGTATCTGACGAAAAGAGGGCACTTAGAATGGGTGACATTGATGATGAGGAAATGGATCTTGCTTTGTTTCCTAAAAGATTTGGTAACTCTAATGTCCTCGTTGAATCGATCCCAGTGGCTGAATTCCAAGGCAGACCACTCGCTGATCACCCTGCTGTAAAGAACGGACGACCTCCTGGTGCACTAACTATTCCAAGAGAACTTCTTGATGCTTCCACTGTTGCAGAAGCAATTAGTGTCATTTCGTGTTGGTACGAAGACAAAACCGAATGGGGAAATCGAGTTGGATGGATTTATGGGTCAGTCACTGAAGATGTGGTAACAGGTTATAGGATGCATAATAGGGGTTGGAGATCTATATACTGTGTGACAAAAAGAGATGCATTCCGCGGCACTGCACCAATCAATCTGACTGACAGGCTTCACCAAGTTCTACGCTGGGCTACTGGTTCTGTCGAAATCTTCTTCTCGCGAAATAATGCTTTTTTGGCTAGTCCGAAGATGAAGATTTTACAACGGATTGCTTACCTCAACGTCGGTATTTACCCATTCACTTCAATATTCCTGATTGTCTACTGCTTCCTCCCGGCACTCTCACTTTTCTCAGGTCAATTCATCGTCCAGAGCCTTAATATCACCTTTCTCGTGTATCTCCTTGTCATCTCATTAACTCTCTGCATGCTTGCTATCCTTGAGATCAAGTGGTCCGGTATTGCTTTGGAAGAGTGGTGGCGTAACGAGCAATTTTGGTTAATTGGAGGGACAAGTGCTCATCTTGCTGCTGTGCTTCAGGGACTACTAAAAGTGGTTGCTGGCATTGAGATTTCGTTCACTCTAACGTCGAAATCTGCTGGTGATGAAAACGACGATGAATTCGCTGATCTCTATATCATCAAATGGACATCCTTGATGATTCCACCTATTACAATCATGATGGTAAACTTGGTCGCCATAGCAGTTGGTTTCAGCCGGACAATATATAGCACGATACCACAATGGAGTCGTTTGCTAGGAGGCGTTTTCTTCAGCTTTTGGGTGTTGGCGCATCTCTATCCTTTCGCGAAAGGACTGATGGGAAGACGAGGAAGAACGCCAACGATTGTTTTCGTTTGGTCTGGACTTATTGCCATCACCATTTCACTTCTTTGGGTTGCAATCAATCCCCCAGCAGGTACCACTGAAATTGGAGGTTCATTTCAGTTCCCTTAACTTTTTTACACAATCAGTTCATATTATTCTTTAGTTCTCTTTTCTTTCTATTCTTGATATGTAAGAAAAGTGGGAATTGATTGTTAAGGTGGATTTTTCATCACATTCTCCTTGGAGTTTTTATTGTTGGCTCAATGTTCATAAGAAAGAACAGCAAACACAATACATTCTTTGTAATCAGAGACTTCAAAACAGAATAGTGAAGTTGATTCTTTTAATAGTCTTTTCTATATTGTTTTTTGCTTCTTTGAAGTTTTTCAACTATGCTGCTTGTTGCATGCGGAAATTTGGCGGTAAATACCAAATCGCGTCCGATGTTTACACCAAACCAAGAGATATCTCAGCAATTGCAAATTGAAGGCGGAATACATATTCCTTAACCATGGTTAAATGATAAATGTGAATGAAAAAATACAGTCTTCTTCATTGATTTGGTGTAAACGCCAAGTGCTTGTATTTCTTTCCAAACTTTGACATGATCAGACACTTGACATACTCGAAATTGGTGTTTACACTAAACCAAGAAATTCAACCTTACAATTATAAATTTTGTTTTTGGTTTCTCATCCGATGTCGGGTACCCACATTGGGGTCCGACTAAATCTGGATTCTCGCTGGAAAGTCTCACATTGGGGGTAACATGGTCCCTAATAAAGGCGATTTCGTACCCAGCACTTGAACCCGAAACCTCTAGTTAAGGATGAAGGAGTAATTATCAGTCCACTACAACCGTTATTGATAACAATTATAAATTGAAATCAGAATAAAAATCATTTGCTATGGTTAAATGAAAAATATGTGAAAAATACTTCTTTTTGTTGATTTAATGTAAACACCCGAACTTTTACATGATCAGACACATTTAGATTTGACAGTGTAGACTTTACTTCACATCTACATTTTGGTGGCCATGTTCTGAATAAAACTTGCTTTCACGTTCTCACGTCAGAATTATCTTTTCTTTTGACTCAGCAATGTTATCATGTTCTTGAGTCATCTGTTAAGTATTACCAAACTCTTTGAATAGATCAATTCTTTTTTCTGATTTCTAACCAACTCCACTACTTTTTCAAATCTTAGCACCATGATTACCTAATATGCATTGTGAAATTTCTAAATGTAATCCATATACTCCAAGTCAACCAATTAAAATTGAGTAAATTTTACGGATCATCATTCAACTTTGTGTTCATTACGTAAAAGTCACTTTTCTTTCTTTTGTTACGTAAAAGTAATTCAATTTTGTATTCATTACTCAAAAGTCACTTTTCTTTCTTTTGCTATACAAAAATCATTTTACTATGCTCTAGTTATCACAATAGTCACTTTGACGAGATTTTACAAACCTTTCACCTAAAAAGTCTATTATGCCCTTGACATTATAAATCCTCCCACTCATGCAACACCTTCTATATTATATGCTATATAATATACTTTTACCCAGGTATTTTAATTATAATTAAAATAACTTAATATTATTTATTTATTATTTTTATAGTATATTCGTACTTTTAATTTTTTCTTAACATTAATTTTCAAGATATATAAGTAGCTTTATTAAATTTGTTAGTAACATTACCGTGAACAAATCTCAAGTCCACGTTCTTAACCATGCTTAATGAAATATTTTTAACGAAAATTAAAAATCAAAGCTCACTGATTTGTCATCCAAGCCATACCCACTAATCCAATAAATAAAATACTTACATTTAGCACAATAACACATCCGGTTAATACTTTCAAATAAATAATATTAACAAATAAAATTTTAAAAAACTTAATATTAAACACAAATATCTTTGAAACTTTGTCTAAAATTCTTATTAACCATAAAATAAACAAATCTATTTTTATTATTTCAAATAAATATTAAAAAATAAATATTTTTTTGTTTTTATATTTAAAATATGTTCGTGTTTGAATATGATTAAACAATTGAGTGCCTTGGAAAAATTAAATGTATGGATATATTATAAAAATAATAAATAAAATAATATAAAGTTATTTTAATTATAAGTAAAATACCTACGTAAAAATATATTATATAGTATATAATATAGAAGGTTTTACATAAGTGAGAAGATTTATAATGTCAAGGGCATAATAAACTTTTCAAGTAAAAGTATTATAAATTCTGGCGAATGTGTTTGTGATAAATAGAATAAAGTAAAATGATTTTTGTGTAACAAAAAAAAAAGTGATTTTTGAATAACGAACACAAAGTTGAATGATTTTTACGTAACAAAAAAAAATAACTTTAAATTACCACCCATGAAAATTACTCAATTTAAATTATATCAAATTGTTCAACTTTCTGGATATTAGGACTTAATGTGGACCTCGTAGGTCTTAGCACGCCTACAAATCACTCATCAATATAATTAAAGGATACTATCTTGGTCCGAAATGTTAGACGACTTAGCAAACTGAATTTGCTTTAAAATATTGATATTTTAGAAAGAAACAAAAAGTCATTCATTTATTTCAAAATCCATCCTTACTGTCTTACTGGTTCGTTAATTACGTGAGATGTTTAAGAAGAGATAGTTTAAATAAATACTCTTCTGATCAAGGTATTTATATGTCTTTCTCAAGAGGCATGCAACAACCTTAAAAGACAGATAATATAGAACAGCAGTAATATTATAGATGTTGCATAAAGCTTGAATATTTGCTATTTTTACAATGTTTACCGCCAGAACTCAACCATAAACTCACAAATATTTCAAATGCATTAGGAGAGTGTACAGTACTTTCTATCTTTTACTCTTGATTTGGCAAAAGATCAACCTTTTGTGGGATTTGAAGTTTCAGTAAAACTGGAATTAGATGTTGGAAATGATCGACTCAAATAGATGCTCGTCATAAGCATTTTTTTCTTCATATTCGTGTTCTATTGATCAGAAGCATCCACCGGCTCCACGCCAGTAGAAAGAGTGAAGGAACATTCAAGCTGTGGCTGCTCAATGGAAGGTTTGCCTGTTGGATCAATTCGGGTAAAAATTGCTAACTCGACTTTCTAAAAAAAAAAAAAAAAGTCATATTTCATTTATGCATCTAAAAAATGAAACAATCATCAAACAAGGACACAAATATGCAGAAGAAATATTCCTAGGGAAAGGGGAGTCGAAAATACTAAAGAGGTTGAAATACATAAATTGTATCAGTACTTATTACTACTGATTTTTTGACCTAACGAGATGCTGAATAAAAATTACACCCATAATCCACAAGAATCTATGGAGCGCAGCAAAGAACCTTGGCTTCAGCTTTCATCACCTTAGTGAATCCTATAACTGAAATCCAAGTCAGAGGCACTGCCAGCGAGCAAAGAAGCACTTCTAGTAACCAAAACGAAAACCCCATGGATCAGCATTTGGATCAGTACTGGTCAACCATATTAGTAAATACAAATTTGAGAAAAAAAATAGACATCTCCCTGCACGCTGCTGGAACAGAACTAGTGCGACGATCACATCCTTTACATATTATCCAGGTTTCTCAACCATAAAAGATTGGTTCAACAGAGAAACAATGGACAATATTGGACATACAGATCCTGATAATACTAAAAAGGTGACCTTCCGCGAGTTATAAACTGCCACTCAATATGCAAATTAAACCCTTTCTATTACAAAGTTTGTTAGGTTAAGCTCCTATCATTAGTCCACATTAATGCAGCCAGGACTTCATTAGCTACCCTGCTCGGACTCTTTTTGTGAAGAATGCTGGGCTTTTTTGCCCAGAAGTTGGTCATCTCGACTAGTTCTTGGATCGTCTTCCCGTGGAACTTCCCCAAGTCTCTCCTGCAAAGCCAAATCCAATGACTTAATAGCATAAAAAATACTGCATCCGGTTCCAAATATTAGTCAGTTTTGCAGACTGAATTTGTTTCAGATATTTGAGAGGTTAGAAAAACAAAGAAGTCAATTTATTAATTTTTCCAGATCTACTCATATAGTTCCACTAGTAGAGTATAAATTATTTGTTAGCGTCTATTGGCCGAACTGAAGAAGGGTAGAGAGATATACCTTAAGAGATGCATTCTGAGCAAGAAGTTGCTCATACTCACTCCTGATACGATTCACTTCAGCTCTAAGAGAGGAGTTTTCTTCCCTTAGAACTTCAGCACGCTGCGCAAGTTCATCACACTCTGCCTGGCTCACAAAAGGCAAAGTGGAGTCAGGGTTAATCATAATTGGAAAAAGAAACAACTGAAGTATTATTCTTACCTGCTTCCGTAACCTAGATCGACGAGCAGATTCCCTGTTGGACTGCTTTCTTCTCTGCCTCTTAAGCTCCCTTTCATCCTGAATTCAATGGCAAAGAAAAGATCGTCAGTGACAATGTATTAATCTATCTAGAAAGATAAGAAACACTATGTTAAAAGAGACATGAAGAAAAGCAGAAAATTAATTGACAGAAATGGTTGCAGAGAAATCAGATGAACTTCTAGGTGCTCAGCACTGAGTGAACAGCAAGGATGACACCTCATTAGAGGCCCATTTACTTCTCAATTTGAACAAAAAATGGAACTGTGATGCTGGGATCTTGGGTAGAGGCGGGTGTTATTTTAGTCGTAAAGCTTCTGCTTCTGTTCAACACATAATGACTGAAGTAAAATAATAGAAATCATGAAGTGTTCTCCTCCAACTCCCTATCCTAACTCAGATCAAACCATCCCATGCACATACATATGTATTAAGTCATCAACAAAGCCTATATCAATGTGAATAGTTTAGTCCATACTTAGCTCATGTAACTAAAACATCTTTTAAGTGTGTTTTACCACAACAACAACATACCCGGTATAATCCCACATGGTGGGGTCTAGACTCTGGAGAGGGTAGCGCGTACACAGACCTTACCCCAACCTTGTGGGGATAGAGACATTGTTTCAACTCTTTTAAGTATGTTTTATGTGGACATAAACCACAGTTATCTACATATGTGAATCTAGCTGGAATAGACTTGCTATTTAAATTCAACATACAGAATCATGAGTTCTTAACAAAATGAGAGAAAAAGGATACCTGAAGCCACATGTGTGATTGGGCGCTATCTCGTGATCCAGCAGCAACCAACCCTCCAGCAACTGAAGCAGAAGGTACATTTCCGTGTATTGCAGGAATAGATGATGCGGTGGCAGCACCCCAGTAATCCATACCAATATTCAAGTTGGTTGTGGGTCCAGGAATACCTCCTGCCCCAGCAGCTGCTATCGGGGCGACTGCCATAGTTTGGTTAATCATTGAATGAGGAGTGCCGCCAGTCCCTCCATTCTGGGAACCATGTGCAGCATTTCCATTTTGAGACGTGTCAGCTGTAGCAGAGACATCATACTACTTTTCCATTAAATATATCATCGTCAAAATGGTTACCACATATTTAAAGCAAATTCATATCACCAGACCTGAATCTTGCCCGCCTCCTGAATTCATTGGTGACTCCTACAAAATCAAGATGACAAACAATCAGATACTTGTTCGACGAACCAATGGACATACTGAAATAACAATGAGTTTGCTTTTCCCTGTTATACACACACACACGAGCGCGCATAACTTGACTATGTTGAATTGTACAAAGCACAGACAAGCCTGAAGCCATTGCTTTAATATGGAAAGCATGTTTATCATACTTCCCATAAACAGGAAATAAGAAACTACCTTCTACCATATAATAATTGTAATAAAACGAAATACATCATAAAATACCCACATTCTGAGAATTTGCGTCACTTCCTTCGCTTGACCCTTCACTTCCACTCTCGGCACTGCAAGTCCAACATTGGCACAGGTCATAAGTCTCATGAACTGATAGGAGAAGTATTTACGCTTGACAACTCGAAATACTTTAAGCAAAAAAGCATTCTCACATGGATAGAAAATATAATGATTAGCAACAAACATATTAATATATCTGATACTCCAAAAAGTTTCTGTATTCAACCTAACCAATAAGTATTTTATATTCCTGGACAGCAATTATCTTGCTAAGCAAAAGCTAAAAAGATTGCAAAACAGTATGTACCAGAAAACCATACATGACAAGAACACATCACTCCAACTCGAAGCAAAGGCGGATCCAGAATTCAAACTCTATGGGTTCAACTTTTAAGGGTTTTTAGCATTAAACTCATTATATTTTTAAAGTTATGGGTTCATATCTACTATTTGTGCAATTTTAATGACTTTTCACAATAAATTTTTACTCCGCCATCGAAAGTTATGAGCCAATTGAACCCGTCGGTAGAACACTACATCCGCCCCTGACTGGAAGCCCTACTCTTTTAACTTAAAAACTTGTTTACAATACTGCTTATTCCAGCCAACTCTTACGCCATTCAGGAAGTGCTAACAATAGCTAAACTAGGAAATATGGAGCATGACTTGCAACCAACTGATGACTAGATTCCGCCCAATCGGAAATGCATACTAAGCAGAGCCCACAAAACCAAGAAGTCACAGTTGGCTTGATTTACATTATTCAATTTATAAAAGTCACAGATGAGAAGATAAGCTGAAGTTGATCGACCAGAAAACAAGTGCCCAACTAATCTACTTTCGCTGTAAGTGCCCATTTAATAACCATTCTTCTGTTTATATTATAATTTCCAATATTGGGAGAACTTTTATATTATGCACCATACCTTTTAGAATAGACTCCATTGGCAGATGCTCCATTGTTCTTCCCGGTGATCATATTCAAACTACCTAAGCTTCCCTTAGATCTCTTAATGGGCAATTTTTCCTTTCCCTCGGACGACTTACCATCTACTTCAACATTACCAGGGTTGCTAACCTGCATGAGAAAAAATGAAGGAAGCAATATGAGAACTGGAAACTTAAAGCATTGATTACGTGGACAAAGTTATTTAACACATTCAGCGTAGGTACTCACTGCAGCTTCAGCGACACCATTTGGTGAAGGCATCACAAAAGGGCTGAAGGGGTAAGATCCCTGATTAATTTGGAAAATACCAGTTTCGGTTAGCAAAATCAAAATTGAGATGCATATAGTCAGTAAGACAGTAAACATCAGGCAACAAGATTATACCGGGGGCATCGATGGATGAGCATATATGCCACCATGGGGATACATTGCAACGTATGGATGTGGTGGAGTACCATAGGGTGGCATAAATTGCTGAAAAACCAGCCACCAAAATTGTTAAAGAAATATGATAGAAACTGGTAAAAAATTTACAGATTAAAAGATAATCCCTAAAGTAGAAATACTACATTTCGGCACTATTATCCATGAGCTTGAAGATTCATCAGAACAATCTTTACACGTTCACAATCCATGGAGATGGGAGTAAAAAAGAAACCAGCATAATTGTTGTACAGAAATATCATTAACTTATTCATCAAGATTTCAGAAGAAAAACTGTGAAACTTCGATGAGGACTTGAAATTAAAGCCTCACTTGCTCTTGCTCTCGGTAATCCTGTAATACGAAATATGCAGTCTGGAAAAGATTTGCATCCTTGTGTCGATTAACCATATTAACACTTGCGAAATGGTGAAGACTACCCAAAGAACCGCCTGAGAGAGACTACAGAATTTATGCCGAGCCTCTTTGTTTTCTTTACAATTTAGGATCAGTACAAGTCATTGGCAACTTAGCTAAATTTGGAGAAAGCTACGTAAACTCCACACATGAAATTTTCAGGAGACACACATAAACACAAGGTGGTAGCAAACTGACACAACATATTCTTCAAAATGCAGTAAGCCAGCAAGGTTTTGCCGCTTGAGACTTGAGATTAGTCGTACTATAGAAGATCACGCAAGCAGAAATGTGCGAAAAGCAAACAACTCAATTACATATTTTCATGATATCCAGATCAATGCAGAGGGGTATGATGAAAGCATCGCTTGCAAAACACACACATGCAACAGAAGAACCATGTTACCCGTTCTTATTTCTTTTGATAATACCATAATCATGCTAATTTCACAATTAAAAGATAATAACATAATGAAAGAATGTCACAGAGATCTATTAGCAGTCACTTTTTCCCCCATAAAAAGCATTAGACAAGCTATTTCTTCATAACAACCTGCTTTATTCAATTTTGTGCAAGCTATGCTGAAGTAGCAAAGGTAAAAAAATGCGCAGTTTGAGCACTATAAATTGCTTTTCTGCTCTTCTTGTTAAGTGACAGTATTTCCTATATATTTGGTACCACTACAGTACTTTTAAACTCAAATTAAAAGAAGAGGAGGAGGGGCAAAAGAGATATAGCTGAAACAACAAGCCTTGTAGCTCGTTTTAAAGCATTTAAGAAGAGAAAGACAAGCTGCTTTATTCAGGTTGTGAATCAATGTCTCCAAGCGAACTCAAGAAGTTGCTTTACTACCCTCTCAAAGTGACAGTATCTCCGGCTAATTTGCCACCATCTGAACATATATTCTGTCCAAAAGGGATAACTGTGCTTTTGGTCCCTCGTGAACAAATTTCAGTTTAGGTCTCAGCGAAATATGATTATTTGACCTTTGATATAGTATTTTATGCTTTTTTAGTAAAAAGTTTTCTCAAAATCAGCTTGTTTTACTCTGAGGAAGCAGACGTAAAATAAGGAGTAAAGGTACAAAAATAACTCTCTCTCAACAAAAAAGATAAGTTTGTTGTCCCATGGTTTAACATTCAAAAATCCAATAAATGTTGTAAAACATATTAGAGGAAGGGCAAAATGCACAATCCTATAGTTCTTTTCTTGGATAAAGTTAGAAAATTTCATTAAAGGCATCAAGAAGATGCAGGAAGTACAAAAGAGAACATAAAGAGGAGCCAGCTCTAGAGACAAAAAAGCGATTAGGCTAAAACCAAGGAGCTGAGAAACCAAAAAATTGATAGGGCAGTCTATAGGAGCTAAGTATGCACAATCCTAAAGTTTGGACAGTAGAATTATTTACTTGCATGTCACAAGGACCAAAATTGGAAATTAATTGAATACTAAAACCACAATCTAATATATCTTTGACCCTATTTAACAGGTTTGAACCTTTCCCATAATTTTAATCAATGTTGTGAATCGCTTCGATATATTATTTATAAACATGCCGATTAAAAGATAATTGAGGCATATTGCAATCATTCTCATTTTAATTAATTGAATTCTTATATGTGCCATATATGAGCACTTCATGTTAACCAAAAAATAGCTTAAGTTAAGAATGCTTCTACAGTTAAATTCATAAGCGATCAGCCTAGTAAAGAGAATGCCGATAAAAAATGGAATTTTATAATGTCCATAATAAATGCCTTCCTCGCCAAAGAAAAAGGTGCCATATCGCAAATAAATATTAGAAAGCACAGTATCCAAGCCTATAAATAAGAACTGTACTGAAATCATACTGACCACTGCATATTATGAATCGTTTTGTAGCAGAAAAGCTGGGTTATCAAATAGATCGAACTACTTGAGCTAATAAATTGAGATGCAAGTATGATGCTTGTTAAAAGACAAAAAAACAGCTTTCAAAAACTCACTATAGCTCAAGCTCACAAGTATCAAACTTATATCTTTAAACAGCTCTATCTGCACCGCGTAAGTGACTGATATCTTAGTTACACACTTTTTCTAGAAGATGACATGATCAAGTTAGCCCTACATAAAGCTAGTTAGATCTGACTTTTGAAGGAAATTCAAAACATCACGTGAATCAGAGCCACGCCATATGTGAAATTTCCATACCTGAACTCCCCACATATAAGGGTGTGCTTGAGGACTTGATGCCATAAACCCATGTGGAGGCATAGGAGAATATGCCTGCATAATGATCATCAATGTCCTTAGACTACCAACAAGGAAATGTCAATAAATGAAGCAAAAGGCTGAGAAACTATAATACAAAGAAACCATACCTGAAAGCCAGACCAATCTGGATTGACTGAGCCCGCGGTAGCAGTAGAAGCCTGCTCCTTTATAGTGGCCAAGAAGCAAAACACATTAATTGGTGGTATGATTAAAAGAACTCACACAAAATACTTGTTCAGGGGAAAAACATTTTCTTGTTTTTGGAACAAAAGTTCCATTACTGAACACCAAGCCAGTACCAAAAGTATGTCAAAGTTGTTTATATGTCTCTACCCGCGTCATCAACTGGCATCTATCAACTTTACCAGTTATCTATATAAAACACGGTATTCTTCTTAGCACCAACCAGTTACCTGTGAATTGGGAGTCTTTAGCTCTTTTGCTTCCTTTGCCTCCTTTGAGGGTTTATCCGTCTCACTGCTACCCATGGCTCGACTGCACTACTACGTCAAAAATTCCTCAAACCATTCTGGCGTGCACATACACACATATGCATCAAAAATTAGTTTTAAATCACTTTCTAACTGATAAATATTCTACACATGAAATTGTCAAAAGTACCCAAATAGACCAAAAGTACCACAGATCAACAAAAACAACACAGACAACAACAACAACAAAAAAAAAAACTACAAATCAGTCCCAAACTAGTTGTCTATATGAATCCTCGCTGACAACTTTATTTCCATTTAAACTCATCTAACGTGAGGATTCATCATGAAATTGACTAGTTTAACGCTGGATGCCCACCTACTACAACCCTCTCCTTTACCTGGGTTCTGTAAAATTGTCAAACATCACCGGATAATCGGACTTAATCGGCAATATTCACCAGGCTCGAGTGTCCATTCAAACAAATTCCCAATTAACTTATAACAATCTCCCAACTTTCAAAATGAAAACTAACTCGACAAAGCATAAAGTTAAAGTCCACCTCCTACATACAGAATTTTACGATCTATCAATCAACTATGCTTCAATCCCAATCCTCCACTCCATTGTATCCATTTTTGAATACTAGAAAGTCCTCCATCAATTTTAATGTAATTTCACATAGATAAAGAAAACCCCTAAAAGGGTTGCACTATGCCTATATCCAGTGTAAACATAATCCATTTTATGAATCCACATACAGAACAACATAACGATATCACACCAAATCGATCATCACATAAAAATGGGGTCTTATCGTTGTGTCATAACAATGGGTTTAATAATAAAGCACTATAAAATTAAGTAACAATCACAACCAACATTGTATTTAAGATAACAATACAATACAAAAATGTATTCCACACACAGAACAACATAACGATCCAATCACACCAAATCGATCATTACATAAAATGGGATCTCTTCGTTGTTTCATAACAATGGATTTAATAATACAATACAAATTTAAGTAACAATCAAAATTAACATTGTATTTAAAATAACAATACAATACAAGCTGTAAGAGGGTTGCAGTAGGTCTGCAGCTAGTGTAAATATAGTCATTTAATGAATCCACATATAGAATTACGCAAACATAAAAAAGAAAAAGCAACCTAAAACACCCAATAAGAAATTAAACATGAAAAATAAGTCAAAAGCCACAGAATCTAGAAAAAAACGATGAATTTATTAGTTACCATGAACATTAGACAAAGACTAGTGAATCTTGAAGAACTGGGTCAGCTTTAACTGCAGTAAAACTCCAATTACAGTCAACCCCAGTTTAAATTACAGTACCCAGCTATCTGGGTAAACCTCAAAATTAGCAACAACAAAAAAACAATTAAAGATTGAATGTTTCAAGACAAATTGGGGATAAAAACGACAAAAAAAGAAATCCCAATTTTTTGGGAAATTAAGGAGGTGAATTTGGAGAGAGAAAAATTGGGGACAAAAGTGCGTCGCTGTTCGGAGGATTTGCAGTAAAGTTTCGATGGCTTTGTCTTGTTCTGTTCGATTGTGTTGATGATTAGTTTTGTTGATTGTTTTCCGTGGACTAGTTTCAACGGCTCGGATTTGTCTTTAATAACAAAAGGTGAATTAGTTTTACAAAGTTATTAGAGAAAAAATTTAAATTCTTTTAACCAAATATATTAGGAGAAGAGTTTTTTTTTTAATATTTTGTTAGAACTGAAAAATGGTGTGGATTTCAAGTATTTGCAAAAAAATTCAAACTTTCTTCAATTGAGTTGTAAAAAAAAAAAAAAAAAAAGGTAACAACAATATGATCACGAATCTAAATTATTAAGATCGAACGATTTTATGAAGAATTGATTGATCAAGAGTTCATCAAGTTTGAAGGATATTGTGCACGGATTTGAAACTATAAATTGATCAGTACTTGACTACCATTCAAATTTTGGGAAGATTCAAGCATGAATTCACAAGCCCTTCTAACTTTACAACTCCTTTATTTATGAAGGGCGATTTTAAAATTACTTGAACTTTGGGTTCAAACCCATTATTTAGCTTATTAATTTTTATGCACTTACTTTGCACGTAAATTTTTAATCATTTATTCAAATAATAATACATTAAATTGTTAAAAAGCTATATAAAAGAAAAAAGACTCCTTTTTGTAAAGCAATTGCTATAAGAAATTGCAATAATAGTTTAAATATTGTAATCAATATTATTAAATTAACATAGGACTGAATACAAAATAATTGAATATAATTTCAACCTAGAAAGATAATCTCTTTAGTTAAGTTAGATAGTATTTATATGTATTATGCAAAATATGCAATGTGAACGATCATGTTTTATCAAATATTTTTAATGAGGATGATATTTATGGTGTTTGTCTTAATCTGTCGCTTTGGCTATGCTTTCGAACCAAATATTTTATTATCGATTTTGATATTCATTTTGAAAGTGCAATATAAAATTATTCGTATGAAACAAATAGTTTTAAAGCTTCATCGATTATTTTGATTGTCTTGACACGGACATAGGTGTTTCATCACAAAATGTTAAATTTTTTTTCTTATTAATTTAGTATCATCACTGGTTTGACATATCTGTGATGATTACATTATGTCACGCCTCAAAAGTGGAGGAACAAAATACGGTATCCAGTGCCTTAAAACTTGTGACCAAGTAAACCAACATCGATTTCATTCTTAGATGATATAACACAACTCATTGATTATTTATTATTATGCTACGAACATTTGCAATTTTTTCACCATTGCTTGTCGTGTAAATAGAGTTATATCATTTCCTTATATTGATGTATTACGATATAGTCGAAGTTAGTAGCTACTACAAGATATGGTCGAAATCGGACTCGACTATTGTATGACAAATCGGGTTCGAAACGCGAGGGGTTGAAGATCGACCTTGAGTCTTGTTGAACCAGAACACGAGGTTAGAATGTCCGTCCTCGAGAACATCGAGTCCATGATTACGGAAGACCGAAATAATGGAAACCCGAAATATCCATAACAGGCCGAATATCACGGTGGGAATCTCGGCACGTATCAATAAAGAACCGGCAAATCAGCAAACCAGGAGATTTTTACCTTTTATAAAATTGTACCTAAAGTAGGACTCCCCTACTATATAAAGGGGTCTGATTACTTGTAAAGCACATTGTGACACTATCCCAAAGCAATATATTATTATTCTCGTCAAGTTCTTGTTACTTTCTTATTGTTTCTGTTCTGATATCAATAAAAGTATTTTTGGCTCGAGGGTGGCAAACCTTCCTAGGCTAAGACTGTTCAACTTGTGTGGTTACCATTTTACTTTTCCATTACTTATTTCAATTGCAATCTAATTTGTCGTTTTGTATCAAATTATATCATGTATCCTTAAAACTACTTATAAATTCAATTGTTATCTGATTTTGATGGTAAACAGTTTAGCGTCCAGTGTGGGGCTAAGGATAATAGTGGTTATTTGATGCAAATCTCATAACACACACTACTTTATACTTGCTCTTTGAAGTGTCTCTGATTTCAGGTTAAACCACAAAATGTCAAACTCTCAATCAGCATCCCTACACGTTGACAACGAGTCCCGTTATCACGGTGAAAATAACAATACAACGTTCGGTGAAGGAGTATCGCCTGTTGATCCCATCGGAATTCTGATCGCAGATTCGATTGACGCTAATTTACATGTGGCTGCCGACGCAAACTTTCCTACCGACCACAAAAATAGCGTTCAGGGTGGAGCCCGATCGGCAACTCGAAATACACAAAATATTGAAGGGGACGGGGTCAGTCTACGGGTGATCTTCGAAATACTACAGGCTCAACAGGCGCCTCAAGAGAGACATCGATGGTGAACCGAGGCCAAACAAGGGTCGATATCAGCCATATAATGGAGATCGAAGAAGTAGTGGGTCCGGGCGGAACTCCATGAGAAACGAAAGGAGATATGACCAACGTCAGAGCAACCGAGGACTCCTAACAAAAAACAGCTTCGACAGGTCCATTGGGCCTAAAGAAGCACCGAGGCTATCAGAATATAACTTTAATATAGATGTTGCCGCCATTGTATCCGCTATCGAGTGCATCAAAGATACCAAATAGCCTCAACCTCTACAATCTGATCCAACCCAAAGGGATCCTAACCAGGTGAGCAAATATCATGGCACTCACGGCCATAGAACGGAAGATTGTCGACAGCTGAGAGAGGAAGTAGCCCGACTATTCAATAATGGGCATCTTCGAGAATTCTTGAGCAACCGAGCTAAGAATCATTTCAGAAACATGGATTCTAACAAACAGACATAACAAGAGGAACCTTAATACGTTATTAACATGATCATCGGTGGGGTCGATATCCTTCAGGGACCAATGTTGAAACGCACCAAAGTATCCATCACTAAGGAGAAACGAATTCGAGATTACGTACTGCAAGGAACTTTATCTTTCAACGATGAGGACGCAGAAGAGATTGCATAGCCCCACAATGATGCGTTGGTAATATCTGTACTCATAAATAAAATTCGAGTTAAACATGTGTTAATTGATCCAGGTAGCTCAGCCAACATCATTCGGTCGAGGGTCGTGGAGCAGCTCGATCTACAAGACCAAATCGTGCCTGCAGTCCGAGTTCTAAACAGATTCAACATGGCATGTGAAACCACTAAGGGTGAGATAATATTACCGGTAAATAATGCCGGGACCATATAGAAAGCTAAGTTTTATGTAATCGAAGGGGACATAAGGTACAACGCTTTGTTTGGAAGGCCATGAATCCACAACACGAGGGCAGTACCTTCAACTCTACATCAAGTGTTAAAATTCCCAACATCGGATGGAATTAAAACGATCTACAGAGAATAACTAGCCGCAAAGGAGATGTTTGCGGTCGAAGAGGTGATTTCGATACCCGCACTTACAACGACAAAGGGGTCGAGTTCTATTACAAAGACAAAAACCAAATAGCAATTACCGACACTAGCTCCGACAACCAAAAAAATAGAGGACTGATGGAGACAATGATTACGGGGTACCCAGGTCTTTTATAGGCCCCGATGATTCCGACGCCACCAAATCGACGGTCGAGGAGCTGGAACAAGTCATATTGAGAGAACATTTGCCCGATCGAAAGGTATACCTGGGCATGGGGTTAAGCTCCAAGCTCAGGAAAAAACTCATTCAATTTCTTATAACTAATGAAAATTATTTCGCTTGGCCCCATCTTGATATGACAGGGATCTCACCGGAGATAACCATTCACAAGCTAAGCCTGGACCCGAAATTCCATCTGGTCAAACAGAATAGGAGACCCCAGTCCGAGGTCAAACATGCTTTTATCAAGGACGAAGTATCTAAACTCTTTCAAATAGGGTCCATTCAGGAAGTTAAATACCCAGATTGATTAACAAACATAGTGGTAGTCCTTAAAAAACAGAACAAATTAAGAATGTGTATAGACTATAAAGATTTGAACAAGGCGTGTCCCAAGGACTCTTTTCCTCTTCCCAACATTGATCGCATGATCGATGCCACGACCGATCACGAGATCCTCAGTCTTCTCGATGCCTATTTCGGGTACAACCAAATATGGATAGACCTGGATGATTAGGAAAAAACCTCCTTAATCACAAAGTACGACACGTACTGCTATAACATGATACCATTCAAATTAAAAAACGCCGATGCCACTTATCAACGCCTAGTAAATCGGAAGTTTGAGGAACAAATAGGAAAATCAATGGAAGTTTACATTGACGACATGTTGGTTTAAGTCCCTACGAGCAGAGGACCATTTAAAACAATTCCAGGAAACCTTCAACATATTGAAGCGATATAATATGAAGCTGAACCTAGAAAAATATGTGTTTGGAGTTGGGTCGGGTAAATTTCTCAGATTCATGGTATCCAACAGGGGAATCGAGATCAACCACGACAAAATCAAAGCCATCGAAGATATCACGGTCGTGGACAACGTGAAGGCCATGCAAAGACTAACCGGACGCATAGCCGCCCTGGGGCAATTCATTTCGAGCTCGTCCGATAAGAGCCACTGATTCTTCGCACTATTGAAGAAGAAGAATAACTTCTCATGGACCCTAGAATGTCAACAAGCATGGAGGAACTCAAACGGTACTTATCGAGCCCACCGCTGTTTCATACACCAAAGGCAGACGAACAACTATACTTATATTTAGCAGTTTCAGAGATAGCGGTAAGTGGAGTCCTGTTCTGTGAAGAGCAAGATACGCAATTTTTAATTTACTATGTTAGCAGGACCCGAGGTGAGACTGAAACTAGGTACCCTCACCTAGAAGAACCGGAGCTTGCTTTACTAAGCTCCTCTAGAAAGCTAAAACTATACTTCCAGTATCACCCTATATGTGTCGTAACTACTTACCCGTTGAAGAATGTTATGCATAAGCCCGAGATCTCGGGCGGGTTGGCCAAATGGGCCGTAGAAATAAGTGGGTACGATATTGAATACTGACCCCGGACCGCCATTAAGTCTCAAATTTTGGCAGACTTTGTGGTCAACTATACACCGGTCCTAATATCCGAGGTCAAAGAAAGTTATTGACTAACTCAGGGACCTCCTTAGGAATCTGTACCCTCTTTACAGACGACGCCTCAAACGCAAAAGGGTCCGGACTTGGCATCGTATTGAAGCCTCCAACATGTAATGTAGTTAGACAATCTATTAAAACTATGAAATTGACTAACAATGAGGCCGAATATAAGTCCGTGATTGCAGGCCTTGAACTAGCCAAAAGTTTGGGGGCAGAGGTGATCGAAGCCAAGTGCGATTCCCTTCTTGTGATAAACCAAGTTAATGGAGCATTCAAGGTCAGAGAAGAACGAATGCAAAGATACTTAGACAAGTTGCAGGTAATATTACATCGGTTCAAAGAATGGACTTTGCAACACGTACCTCAGGATCAAAACAGTGAGGCTGATGCCCTCGCTAACTTAGGGTCCTCGGTCGAAGATGATGAGTTCAATTCGGGGAAGTGGTGGTGGAAGAAGGCCATGCCGAGATCAACTCAACGAGCCTAACTTGGGACTGAAAAAATAAATATGTAGAATATTTCAAGACCGGGAAACTGCCCTTGGATCCAAACGAATCGAGGGCTCTCCGTACCAAGGCAGCCCAATTTAGCCTGTCCGAAGACAGAACCCTGTTCAGAAGAACATTTGATGGCACACTTGCAATATGTCTAGGGCTAGAGGATACTGAGTACATTTTGAAGGGAATCCATGAAGGTACCTGTGGGAATCATTTGGGGCAGAATCACTGGTTCGAGAAATAATCAAAGTCAGTTACTACTGGATCGACATGGAAAAGATGCAAAGGAGTTAGATCGAAAATGTGATGAGTGCCAAAGACACGCTCTGATAATTCATCAACCAGGGGAGCTGCTGCATTCAGTTTTGTCACCATGGTCGTTCATGAAGTGGGGAATGGACATTGTCGGCCCCTTTCCATGGGCATCTGGTAAGGCTTATTTTATATTGTTTATGACTGACTATTTTTCTAAATGGTTGGAAGCCCGGGCGTACGAGAAGGTCAGAGAGAAGAAAGTCCTCGATTTCGTTTGGACCACATCATATGCTGGTTTGGAATGCCGGCGGAGATCGTATGCGATAATGGGAAACAATTCATTGGCAGCCAAGTAACCAAATTTCTTGAAGACTACAAGATCAAAAGGATCCTATCAACACCGTATCACCCTAATGGGAATGGACAAGCTGAATCTACCAATAAAACCATACTCCAAATACTTAAAAAAGAGGTTAACCAAAGGGAAAGTGGAAGGAAATCCTACCCGAAGTCCTATGGGCATACCGTACGACCTCGAAGTCCAGTACTGGGGCCACCCCATTTTCATTGGTTTACGGCACCAAAATTCTAATACCGATCGAAGTCGGATAACCAAGTATCAGATTCTGATATGAAACAAATGAATCAAATGACGATGCCATGCGTACGAGCCTAGAGCTATTAGATGAAAGGCGTGAAGCCGCCCTTGTCCGGTTGTCCGCCCAAAAACAGCAGATCGAAAGATATTATAATCGAAGGGCCAACATTCGACACTTAAATACCGGGGATTTAGTACCAAGGAAGGTCACACTGAGCACCCAAAACCGGAATAAAGGAAAATTGGGGCCGAACTGGGAAGGACCATACCAAATTATCGAGATCATAGGAAAGAGATCCTACAAACTCGGAACAATGAACGGCGAGCAATTACCGAACATCTGGAATATAACTCACTTGAAACGATATTATTGCTAAGGTACGGCCCCATTCTTTCTCTTATTTACATTTTAAACTAATGCTTGCAGGTAACCAACAAGGAATGAGACAACATTTTAGGTCTGAATGTACGCGCTGCACTCTTTTTCCCTTGAACCAATTTTGTCCCAAATGAGTTTTCCGGCAAGGTTTTTAATGAGGCAATAAGTAAATCGTGCTAACTTAGAATTGAAGGCTGGCTACGAACCGGTGACGTAGATCACAACAGCATTCGAGGCCTCTCTTTAATCAGTTCCGAACACTGGGGGCATCACCCTCAGATATCGACTTTAGCAAGGATAGAAACCTCGTGATTGAAGGGCCTCGATTGATAGGATTATTACAAGGGCCTAAAAGTCAAATGAACAGTGTCCGCATAGATTGCCCGAGCCCTAGCACAAAGCATGTACACATGTATAACTATTATGCACAAGAATAAAAAAAAAGTCTCTTCCTTGTGCATAAACATCTTATCCTTTAAAATTTTCTTGCATTTCTCAAAGAACTTCCTACATCCGATCCCCTAAAGGTATCGAGCCCAAGGGCCACCTTAATCCGAGTTCGAACAATCACTCTCACCCGGGGACTGCCATCCTAAAACAAACTCGGACGTTCCGAGTTATCAGACCTGGGGGGAATAAGACCTATTAGGCACGCCCGAATTTTAAAGGCCACGACCACCCCTACTTTGGGACTTTTATCTTAGGCAAGCCCGGATAACTCGAGATAGCAAGTCCACCGCGAAAAACCTGAACTAAAAAGGCTACAACGATATTAACGCGGCTCGGAGATGTCCGAAATCCGTAACAAAAACAATAAGGCCTTAAAATTATTTAACCGGTTCTAGAGACTACCCTCGAAAAACTATAATCTAAACTACTTTGGGAAAAAGTTTTCGATAATACCTAACACCCACGATGCCTTAAAATAAAATAATGTTGAAGGCAAGGTTTGTTCGAACCTCCGAACGTAACCTAACTATTTCATGCTAAGGCATTTCAATCTTTGCAAATATAAGTAACAAAGCAAAGGAAAAAAAATCAAAAGCACGTTGTAGGGGAAAAATCTTATATACATATCAAAAATTCTTTTTACAAGGGCTAAACAGCCCCGATGCAACTTTTACAAAGGCCAAACAGCCTAAAAAAAAAAAGAAATACAAAAATCAAAAACCAAATCTAAAAGGGCCTAAGTGACCTAGTCTTCGTCGGGGGCTACATCATCACCTTCAGGGTCTCCGCCATCCTCGGACTCGCCCAAATCTTCAGACTCCTCATCATCTTCGGGATAGGACAATTTTTTGGCCTCAGCTTCGAGCTCTTTGGCACTCTCAATCTCAGCCGATAGGTCAAAACCCCAAGCATGAATTTCTTCGAGGGTCTCCCTTTGAGACTGCCATTTTGCATGCCCGATGATATCCTTTGCTCGAACCTGAGCTTCCTCGGCATCGGCCTTATAAACGGCCAGCATCTCGTCGGCATCAACTTTAAATGCCTAGGCCTCCGACTTGGTCGTCTCGAGCTCCTTGGCCAGGTTTTCTCGATAAAAACAGTTGAGTTTAGCTGAAATTGAAGCTCCTCGATCTTTTTGGTCTACACCAAGGCCTTTTCCTTCGCAGCTCAAAGCTGGACCTCAGCCAAAGCCAATTGTGCCCATGCAGTCTCCTTTTACGAGGCCAAGTGGTCCATGTTTGTTTTCCATTCTTCGGTCTCGGCCTTCACTGCATCCGCTTCCACCTGGAGCTGCTCGATCTGATCAAGTTTCTTTTGGACCTGCGGGTTCGGATTGTTATCCACCGTATCTGACTCATGGTCACTAATCTCAAATACTCTTCTTACCTGCTCGACCAGGTCGGCATGCTCCTTTCGAGCCGCCTCTAGCTCAGCCTGGAGTTTCTCACTGAGAAGTTTGTAAGAATCTCTATTCTCGGTAAGCCCTCGAGTCTCGGCCTCATGTTGGTTTAACTCTTCCTGATATCAGAAAAAGGTCTTGTGATGAAGCACCGAGGCCTGCAAGCACAAAGAAATAAGTTACGATTATTTACGACTTAATCTAATTACAGAATAAAGGTCGTCAAGAGGCATCCAAAGTTAACCGATTTAACACCTGTTGTGCTTTGTTGAACAGGCAAGGCACTTCCACCTCGTTCATCTTGGCTTGATCCTCTTCGGTCACCAAACACCAACGATAACTGGCGATCCCTACGGGGGCATAAAGGACCTGGGCATCCTCCAGAATAGACATGATGACCGACCACTTTCAGTCAGGATTCGCACTCGGAGTTGGGAACTGGTCGACTAGTTTCAGACTTGAAAAAGGCCCGCTGGTTCCCGAAGGGGGACTCTTCCTTCGCATAGGTAAGTCACCCAACCGGTGACATCCTCCGAGGCGGTAGAGTCTAAGCCATCAAAAAATTTGTGAAATGGGTCTGTCACCCCTTGGGGCCCCTCGTTGGGACGCCCTTTCAGCGTCTGGGCCTCGAGGAAACATAAGTGTTATCCGCTCAAGAAAAGAATCTCGCCATGAGAACGGGCCTCTCACCGGCCTTTGAAAGCTCGCGCCATGGGCGCTTAGAATATGATTTCTACGACACAAACACCCTCGACCCACTTCTAGATTCGAGGAATTGCATCTGGCATCCGAGCAACAGCTGCACCACCACAAAACATTAATGTGAAGGGAGGAAAAAGGAAAGCGATGAACAAAATCTTAAAAACAAGATTATACTTACGTGTCATGTTACATTTCTCAGGAAATGGCATGTGCTCTACTAGGATCAAATCCGAGGTCTTCACTCGGACAAAGCGGCCTAACCAGCCTCGATCCCGATCTTCGCCGATGCTCGAGAATGGAGCCCTACTGGTCCGATGAGCAATCTTGATTAGTCCCCCTCGATAAAGTCGGGGACTATATAGGCGCATGAGATAGTCGAGGGTGAAGGGATACCCCTTGATCTTGCTTACGAAAAAACAGAGGAGAATTACTATCCTCCAAAAAGAAGGGTGAATTTGACCAAGATCACCTCATACCTCTTACAAAAGGCGATAATTACTGGGTCCAAGGGACCCAACATGAAGGAATAAGTGTAGACACTAAAAAATCCCTCCACGTGGGTGGTAATGGCTTCCTCGGGTTGGGGACCACTACGTGCTTATTAGCTCAGTTGTAATCTTTCTTAACCTCGGAAAGGACGTCTTCGGTGATCGAACAAATATATCTCGAGAGCGGCTCACACCGACCCGGTACTGAGGAGGGCTTCTCGTTCTTAAAATCAGCATTGGTCAGGCACCCTTCGGGGATGAAAATTTTCAGAGGAGGTTTCGGTGTCGGTGCCTCGATAGTAACAGATGATACGTTTTCCTCTACAGCTGGTCACGAGGCAAAGGAAGTTTCTATTTTGGGGAACAATTTTTACGTCTTCTCTATTTCTTTGATAGATGAAGAAAAGAGAGGGAGTTTAAAGATTAAGCTTGATGGTTGGGGATAAAAACATAGCTGAAGTTGTTGAAAAAGGATTTCAGAATAGCCAAAAATTTAGTGCTGAGAAGTGTTGAAATTTCTAAGGAATAAGAATAGATCAGATTTGGATGTAAAGTTTGAACGAATAAAGAAGGGGGTATATATAATTTTCAAACGATGGTTCAAAGCCAAGAGTGGCCGATCAGCAACTGACGAGCATTTAATGCCATTAAGATGTGATTGACGAGACGTTTCGTTCATTTTGTCGTTTCTAACGCGGAGTATCGAGGTAAGAATCAGAAGCTTATATCGTTTCTCATCGTTTACTCTCTGAAAACGAGGAGACTATCTATATACGATTGAAATTGGGCTCGACTATTGCATGACAGGTCGGGTCCGAAACGCGAGGGGTTAAAAGATCGATTCCAAGTCTTATCGAACCAGAATACGGGTCAAAATATCCGTCCCCGAGAACATCAAGTCCATAATAAACGGAAGACCGAAATAACGGAAGGCCAAAATATCCGTAACAGGTCGGATATCACGACGAGAATCTCGGCATGTATCAATAAGGAACCGGAAAATTAGCAAACCAGGAGATTTTTACCTTTTATAGAATTATACCTAAAGTAGGGTTCCCCTGCTGTATAAAAGGGGGTCTGATTATTTGTAAAGCACACTGTGACATGCATCTCAAAGTAATATATTCTTTTTAGTCTCTTATTGCTTTTGTTCTGATATCAATTAAAGTATTCTTGGCTCGAGGATGATAAATTTAGGCTAAGACTGATCAAATTACATCATGTATCATTAAAACCAATTATAAATTCAATTATTATCCGATTTTGAGGGTAAACAATTGCATCAACCATCTTCCACGAGTGGATTTGTGACGACCCGGCCAGTCGTCTCATGAGTTACCGCTCCGTTTTCCCCATTTATGCATTATTATGCTTCGTTATCCGTGTTTTATGTGATCAAGTTGAGTAGTTTGCGTACGGAGTGGATTTGGTCAGAAATGAGACACTTAGTCTCTTTGAGTTAGAGGGCTCGGACGTGAGTTCCGATGGTTCGGTTAGCTTCAGAAAGTGATTTATGACTTAGGAGTGTAATCGGAATTGGCCTTAGAGGTCCGGTGTAGAATTAGGCTTGAATTGGTGAAGTTAGCACTTTGACGACTTCCGATTGTTAGGCGAGATTTTGATCCGAGGGTCGAAATGGAATTCCGACAGTTGCTGTAGCTTCGATATGTCATTTGGGATATGTGTGCAAAATTTCAGGTCATTCGGACATGGTTTGGTTGGGTTTAGATCAAAATAGCAATATAAAAGACTTTGGAATTCTTAGGCTTGAATCCGACGCGGATTTGGCGTGAGAGGTTGTTTTGAGCGTTCCGAAGGTCAGAACAAGTTTGAATAATGTTATGGGATATGTTGGTATGTTTGGTTGAGATTCTAGTGGCCTCGGGTGAGTTTTGGGTGGTTAAACGGACCATTTCATCGTTGGAAAGAAAAATCTGCAGAAAAACCAGAGTCAGGAATGCGGTCGCATTTCTCAAATGCGGACCGCATATTGCACAATGAGATTGCACACCCATACAGTTTTCTGGGCAAAGAATGACATCAATAATGCGATCGCATTTCCACTATGCGGACCGCATATCCACCACACTGAGACCGCAGACCGAGACAGATTTCTGGACAAAAACCAACGTCGAAAACGCGGTCAAAAATGCGATCGCATTTTGACATGCGGACCGCAAACCATGCTTCGTGCTGAATTGCGGTGAAGGGTTACCTTTGCGATGGTCCTGTCAAATATGCGGACCGCATAACTATCTATGCGATCGCATATTAAGCCTGACAGAGCCATTTTTGTTTCGATTTTCGACCCTTTATAAATAAGAAACCAGTATCCATTAGCCATGCAAAACCCATTGTCGTTACCAACTAAGAGCACCATCTCCAAAACACCCTAAATCACAGTAACATCAGCCTTGAGAACATATCCAAAGGAGACTTTCTTGGACAAATTCTTGAAAGAGGGGACTTTGGCCATCTTAAACATAATTGGAGCTATAGAGCTCGGATTGCAGCTAATCTTGAAGGGATTTTTGGGAGATTTTCAATGGAAACATCGGGGTAAGTGTTCCTAACTCAATCTTGGTCAAATCTATTGCTATTCTAGTATGTAATTGGTGATTTAAGTTGAAAAATTTGTGGAAAATCCTCAAGTTTAGATTTAAAGAATTGGAGGTCGATCCGATGTCGGATTTCGATAATTTTAGTATGGTCGAATTCGTAGGGAGATAAGGAACCCGTTGATGTGAAAATTTCTGAACTTCGAGAAGTGGGCCCGGGTTCGGGTTTTGCTAATTTCAGAATTTCTTGGTATTTTTCGATTGTTTTGCTTGGGCTTTGTTCCCTTAGCATAGTGTGACGTGGTCATTCTAATTTTGGATAGTTCGACGCGCGTGGAGGCCAATTCAAAGGGCAAAGGCGTCCCGGGCTAGAGATTTAGCCGGTTCGAGGTGAGTAGTGATTGTAAATAATGTTCTGAGGGTTTGAAACCTCGGATTGCACATCGTAGTGCTATATTGAGGTGAGGCACGCGCTCGATGATGAGCGTGGGGTCATTTTACTACTGGGATTGTGAGTTGGTACATCCCGATTGATGATTTTACTACGCATTTGATTGAAGCTTATTTGTTATCATCATGATTTAGGCTGATTGCCATATTTGGGCTTCGTGCCAATTATTTGAACCCTTCGAAAATTTTTATCACTGTTTCCTCACTGTTTTGACTTATTGCTTGAACTCAGTCATGTTGTTTACACTGTTTTACAACTCAGCCACTTTTACTCAGTTTTGAGATTTACACAATATTTTAAATGATGTTTTGGGCTGAGAACTACTTGTTTACTATGCCCGCGGGGCTTGTGATGATTTTCTGACTGAGTGCAGCCGAGGGCCAGATGTGAGGTTTTTACTGAGTGATATGAGGCCGAGGGCCTGAGATACTTATGTGCCACGAGGTGGCTTGTGACTGATATGAGGCCGAGGGCCTGAGATACTGTATGTACGCCACGAGGTGGCTTGATTGATATGAGGCCGAGAGCCTAGATATATGCCACGATGTGGCTTGATATGCGCTTGGGCCGTAAGGGGCCCCTTCCAGAGTCTGTACTCCCCCAGTTAGCGCGGATACCTATTGTGATGTGAAATATAGCCCGAGGGGCTGATATTGTGATGTGATATGCCCGAGGGGCTGATATTATACCATGTGATATGCCCGAGGGGCCGATACTGTTCTGTGACAATGCCCGAGGGGCGTGTTTTTAAATGATATTGAGCCCGAGGGCGTGTTTCTGAGTGATACTGAGCCCGAGGGGCGGTTTTAAATGTTTTCTTTTACTTCACGTTACTTACTTGAAAGATTTACATGTTTTACCTGTTGAAAGGAGTTTCTACTTGGTTTCTCACTGATTTATTGTTTTGATGATGTTTTATTGCATCATTATGGATTGCCTTGTGCTTTACGTGTTTTCTTATTATCAGTCGTTGTTTATGCTTATTACTCACTGAGTTGGAAGTACTCACATTACTCTCTGCACCATGTGTGCAGATTCAAGCGTTGTTGGTTCCGCCCCCGAGTATTGATTTCTCCTGTCTAGGCGGTGATTCAGAGACTACGAGGTAGCTGTTGGCGTCCGCACCCCCGTATCTCTTTCATCTTGTTGTTCCTATGTTCTTCAAAAATTGTGCCAGTTATTATAATTACTAATCTTGCTATTAGGATTCATTAGTTGCTCATGACATTGTGACACCCCGGTTTGGGCTGTAGTCGGGATGGTTAGCCACGTTTTTCCGCGTGTGATTGCTATTAAACTATGTTTGTGTTGTTCTCTTGGTAATTAACTGTTTGAAATGGGACTTTGTTTGAATTGGCTGGCCTTGTCTTCACGAGAGGCGCCATCACGACCGGGTTCGGGGATAGGGTCGTGACATGATCTTTTTCACTAAATATCTTAATTTGGTTTTGAAGCTACATAGCATGCTACAAATAACATCATAAAGCTAAATTCACCAGTATATTAACATTGAGATTAGCCGCGGAAATTCGATGACTTATCACTTTTTTTTTTTTAGTTCACATCTCTAATCAAACATTACTTTGTGTCTAATGAAGTGAAAAACAAACTTTGGGATAATAATTATATATATATATTTATAAAATAAATAAGAAAATAAATAAAAGGGTGTTAATATACCTATGATTTTGGAAGTTCAATTCCCTCCATTATACCGTCATTTTTAATTTTAAATATTATTTAGTGCATAAAGTAAGTAGTGATTTCATTTCTACATCAACTGGCCATTTTATTAAAATCGGGATTTAGCTAAACCATTTGGTATTAATGTCTTTTTTATATTAGTCAAATATTATATTATGTATAAAAAAAATATGAATTTCACTAAAATTTTGACTAATATGAATTTGTATGGACTTCTAAAAATAATCAAATGCCAAATTAATTTTCAACAATTTGAGATATTAATGTCCATGTTGGTAATTAATGGGATGGAGATTCTACAGCCCGTGGTGATTACTTGGTGAAAAAAGAATCCCCATAAAAAAAATGATTGAGAATGACCCATAAGTAAAGATTGCATGTTCAATAATATTTACACAATATTATAGCAAACATACGGTAATATAAAGTTTAATATAATTTTTATTTTAATAGGCAAAAAAATAAAAAAGTCCGACAAAGAATTCTTCCTATTCAAACAAAGATTTGAAAGTCCATGAAAATTTATTCTACTGCACAATTTTAATGTCCAAATAGGATTAGTATGCATTGGAATATTACAATTTTATGCACCAAGAATTGTCTTTGTAGAAATATTTAGGGATATTTTGATCAACTAACGTTGTATTCATACTTTTATAATGATATAGATATAGATAGATAGTACAATATATTCTTTACCTATTTCAATCGTAGTTAATTGTGAAGAATGATATTTTTAGGACCAATGTTTAAAACATATCTAGCATTTGCAATATCCTCGGTTCGAACTGAAAAAGTGAGTTTGAACTCAGGATATTATATCTTAAAATTTAATTTTTTCAATTCAAACATCAGGACACTGTATCGTGAAGTTTAATTTTATTAGTTCGAACTTGTGAATGTTATCTTAAAATTTAATTTTTTCAGTTTAAAATTTATCTGCTGTCCCAAAATTCGATCATAATATCACAATTTTTCTTTTACCAATCCAAGCTTAAGTTTCATAAAATTCAACTTTTCAGTTCAAAACTATAGGAAAGTAAAACTGAAAATTCCAAATGGAATTCATTTTTCTGAGAAATAGATGTCCAATTTCACACCCACCTAATGTGAAAAAGTTAAGGGTGTTTAATAGGTTATATCTCAAAACTTGAGGAGTTAAGCATAATTTAACCCCACTATCGGGGTTGGAATATAATTACTAGCAGTATCTTTCTTTCCTCTTTCACATTTCTCTTCCCTCACCGGTCCCCGATTACACCTCCGACAAAAAATGGCCGACGACACAGAAAAACCAAAATCCGACGCCGAATCCGAATCCGAGTCCGAACATGAGCCCGAAGCTAAAGCTTTACGACTCAAAACCCTAGCGGAGCAGAAATACGACTCCGGCAACCTAAAATTAGCTCTCAAATACGCAAAACGAGCTCACCGTCTCAACCCTAACCTTAACGGCGTTTCTGAAATGCTCACTTCGTTCAAAATCCTCCGTACATCCACCATTAACGCCGGTAACACTTCAATTCTCCCTGACTACTACAAAATCCTCCAAATTGAACGGTTCTCACACATAAACACCATAAAAAAACAGTACAAAAAGCTAGCCTTAACCCTACACCCTGATAAGAACCCTTACGTGGCATCAGAGGAGGCGTTTAAGCATGTTAGCGAAGCGTTTAGGGTTCTATCGGATAAGATTAGGAGGAAGGAGTATGATGTGAAACTTAGGATTTCTATGCAGTCGGATTTAATGGCTGAGGAGGGTAGTGAAACGGGTGAAACGAAGACGTTTTGGACGGCGTGTTCGGGGTGTAGATTGTTGCATCAGTTTGAGAGAAAGTATGTAGGGCATAATTTGATGTGTCCAAGTTGTAAGAAAAGTTTCGAGGCGATTGAGGTTGAAGGAAATAGTGAAAATTTAGGGGTTTCTGAAGGGACAAGAGTAAGTACTAGGATTAAGGCTAGGAAAAGTGTGAATTTGGGGTTTTCAAGAAATGGGGAGTTAGGGGTGAAGGGGAAAATGGGGAACGTTGGTGAGGTTTTGAAGAGGCCGAGAGGAAAAACGATGAGAAATGTTGATGAAAATGGTGTTGGTGATAAGGGTGCAAGGGCAAAGAGGGCCGCGAAAGTAAGGGATGTGGATACGGAAGGAGATATTGAGAGCGATGATTGTTTGATTGAAGGGTTGAGGTCGAGGACTAAGGGTAAGGTGAGAATTGGTGATGGAACTGAGGTTGTAGGGGCAAAGAGGACGGTGAAAGTAAGGAATGTGGACATGGAAGGAGATGTTGAGAGTGATGATGGTTTGATTAAGGAGTTGAGGTCTAGGAGTAAGAGTAAGGTGAGGAATGTAGATGAAAGGGAGGAAGAGACAATGACATTAGCTGAGATGCAAATGTTAGTAAAAAAGAAGGTGAACAAGGAAAAGGCGGAGGTAGGAGAGAAGAGGGAAGAAAAGGCGGAGATTGATAAGGCAGTTAAGTTTAATTTAACAGAAAAGGTAAGCGAGGAAAGAAAGGAGACGGATTTGAGTTTCATAGACGAGGAAGATGAAGTGGAGATGGAGAGGCTGATTGCGAGAGTGAGAGAGAAGAGGGTGAGGCGTGAGTCGTTAAAGGGGGATGGTTTGGAGCATGGAGGAACAGGAAGGGATTTAGATAGAAAGAGGGGTGGTAAAGGGTCAAGGCAGGATGATTTGGAGATTGTGGCCGAGAATGAAAAGGAGGAAAATGAGAAGGCGATGGAGTTCAATTTAACGGAAAAGGAAAGTGAAAAAAGAAAGGAGACTGAATTGAGTTTGATAGAAGACGAAGATGAAGTGGAGATGGAGAAGCTTATTGCGAGGGTAAGAGAGAAGAGGGTGAGGCGTGAGTCGCTAAAGGGGGATGGTTTGGAGGATGGAGGAAAAAGGGACTTAAGTAGCAAGAGGGGTGGTAAAGGGTCAAGGCAGGATGATTCGGAGACAATGGCAGAAAATGAGGAGGAGAATGAGAAGGCGATGAAGTTCAATTTGATGGAAAAGGAAAGTGAAAAAAGAAAGGAGACTGATTTGAGTTTGATAGAAGAGGAAGATGAAGTGGAGATGGAGAATCTTATTGCGAGGGTGAGAGAGAAGAGGGTGAGGCATGAGTCATTAAAGGGGGATAGGTTGGAGGATGGAGGAAGAAGAAGGGTTTCAAGTAGGAAGAAGGGTAAAGCGTCTAGGCATGAAGAAAATGAGCAGAATAAGAAGGGAATGAAGTTTAATTTAGCGGAAATGGAAAGTGAGAAAAGAAAGGAGACTGATTTGAGTTTGATAGAAAAGGAAGATGAATTGGAGATGGAAACACCGATTGCGAGGGTGAGAGAGAAGAGGGTGAGGCATGATTTGTTAAAAGGGGATTCGGAGGATAGAGGAAGAAGAAGGGTTTCAAGTAGCAAGAGGGGTGAAGGGTCTTGGCAGGATGTTTTGGAGACAATGGCTGTGGAAACTTTTGATCTTTATAATTTTGACAAGGATAGAGTAGAGAGGAGTTTCAAGAAAGGACAAGTATGGGCTGTTTATGACGATGATGGAATGCCAAGGGATTATGCTTTGATTGATGATGTTATTTCTGTGCATCCCTTTGAGGTGAAATTGAGTAGGCTGGAGCTCCAAAGTAATAGTGATGAGGCACTGCTACATTGGGGGAAAATGGGTTTTCATATTTCTTGTGGGAAGTTTAAGGTGTCTAGGCATGCTTTGGTTAAATCTTTGAAGAAGTTTTCACATGTTGTTGATTGTGAAAGAGCAGCAAGAGAGTTGTATAGGATTTACCCCTCGAAAGGTTCAATATGGGCATTGTATAAAGAGAACGCTTTAGGTGCTGGCAGCAGGACTCTAATGGTTGAGGATAAGCAATCTTATGATATTGTTGTATCTTTGAGTAGTTATACTGACTTACATGGCGTGAGTATTGCATATCTTGAAAAAGTTGATGGGTTTAGGACTCTTTTCAAGAGGAGAGAGATTGGGGCTCATGCTGTTAAGTTGTTAGGGAAGAATGACCTTGGGTTGTTTTCGCATCGGATTCCTGCAAGGAAGCTATCTGATGAAGAAGCCTCAAAGATCTCCAAGAACTGTTGGGAAGTCGATTCTGCTTCATTGCCTCACGAGTTCCTAGCTATTTGGGGAAGTTAAAATGTATGCATATCAGATCGAAATGGGCTACTTGCACTCAGCTATTACCTCTTGAGATCCATTTTAGGTACAAATGGTATGGATTGAGCATGGTGTTCTTCTAAATCAGTCTTTTATTAGAAAGTACTCTGCTCACATTTCAATTTGTATATGGTTCCTTGCCATCCTTGTAAATAGAACAATAATGGTCAACATCAGACCAACATGGCCTTTTTGATCTCGTATTACACTTCTGCATTTGATACACCTCCATGCCTGTTGATAAAATACATCTTAGTTATTCCCGTAAATAAATAAGATTTAGTAAAAACATTCAGAAATACTGACAAAAATATGGAGCCATCTTGCTTCTCATCAGCTTATCTATACTTTTCCTACTGCAGATATTTATTTTGCTCTTGGTTATTCATGAGATAACAATCATCAGCTTCATCCTCTACTACTGTCACATACAAACAACATTTAGTCTGAGCCAAGCACATGAAAATTATATAAGAAATGTTCTATTTGCAGTAAAACATTTTTTACGAAATATATTTTTGATAACCAATGCTGATGGAATATATTCCTGTCGAACATTTTGTTGATATTCAAAAGACCCTTTATCACCTTCATGCTTACCTCCCTATTGCTGTTAATTGCAGTTGGCCTAGATGTATGAGGAAAGTTGGTCAAAGTAGTCCGAGAAGCATAAAATGCAGCACGTAGAAAAAAGCACCAATATCTCCAGTAAAGCAGTGCGAGCAAGTGGTGGATCGATACCGGAGTAGTGAGGACAGTTTCCTGAGGCACTTCATTTGCTCCCCTTCAGATTTTGAAGACTTTCACTTCTTCTCCTTGAATGTTATAGTAGCTTGCCTTTGACGGTGGAAATTGGTTCTTTTAGAGGAGCTTATGTAACATTTTAGTACTTGTAATTGTGTCTGCCGATTTTCTTACTCTTAGCGAGTCTCCTGGAGCAAGAGACCTTTAATGGTCCTGTAAGTTTGGGGTGACATTAACCTGGTCTGTACATGTAATACATACGATAAATAGTCCTCTGTGTTGTAAAAGTGAGGTTCACTTTTAGTCAACCCTAGATAGAAATGTTATACAGCAGTGGGACCGCATGCCTGAATTTAGTAGTTACTGAAATGTACAAGGCTTTCATCTTCCAGATCATATGATCATCAAAATGACAAGGCTTTACATGATTTCTCTTGATTTTCTCCTTTTGTAGGTCAATCGCTCTTATGTTGTCACATTTACTCAAGCAATATACCATTTGATCATCTCTTCATTGGCATTGGATTAAGCAGGATAGCGAGCTTCTCAATAAGAACTGCAGACTCAGGTATTTTGTCCAGGAATGTTAATTCCGAAGGAAAGATATGGAAATTCTCTAGAAACACAAGGTTGCATGATTTTTTGGTAGAAAGTATTCCAAAAGCATAGGGGGTTTTGCTATTTTCAGATTCAGAACTCAATGGGGAGAGCTGCTGGCATAAGAGAGTTACTGTTTTGCACATAAGAAATTTGCAACCTTTTGACATGGTAACAGATGAGTCCACTAAATATGGCAATAGGAAAGAACCAGCTGCATCAAATAGTGGAATTCTTTTGCTGCTTTTCTTGGAGAAGAGATTGGTGAACTAAAGAAAGTTCCAGTGTTTTGCTGCCTGAGTACATGATTTTAGAAAATTCACATCCCATCCTCCGTAATAAAGAAATTGCTATCAGATCATTGGCAATAATGAACAAGCGTCTTAGCTGAAACATCAACCACGACAGCTCCAGCTCCTAGTAGTTTCGTCAGCAAAGAAGAGTACGAGAACTATCCAGAACAAAAGAAACTCAAATATTGTTACTGTTTCTCACCTGAGCCATGGGAAATGCTGCTGAGGTATATGTCCATACGATTTTGTCCATTAAAGATCCTTGAGAAGCCGCAGATTCATGTCTGTCGTCACTTTCTACATCTATTTTAAAATTAGGATGTCCCACTCTGAATCTCACAACTTTTGTTGAATTAAAGGGAAAAGCCAAACTGGAAATATGTTGTTACAAAAACATAATATTTCTGGTTAATGAGAAAAAATATAAAATAAGCCAAATGAACAAATCCATAACATCACAGAAGATAGAACTTGAGGTGCAACCTTGAAATTGTTGTACATGAATTTTTGAAATCAGGCACAGCTTTGAGATTACTTTGTATGTTAGTGTCTCAGGAAATGTAGGATCAGTTTCTCCTCTACTTGACCAGTATGAAACCTTGCACCCTGCCCGGTCACTTGGTTCTAATGTATTCAGAATGCTATATTCAGGATAGTTGTCAGTGCTTGATGCAAGGATTGCATCTATTAAGAAATTGTACAATTGGAAAGGCACTTGCCATAAACGTCTAAACTCTATGATCCCACTCCAGACATAACCACTCCGTGGATTTTCAGGGTGAGATACCACTGGTACAATTGTGCTTTTAACTTCAATCATATTTGCAACACCTGATATTTCAAGGAAAGTTATGATTTCGATGAAGGAAAGCAGAAGGCTACAAACTTCTATAAGATTGTAAATGTAATACTAACATGTTTGCAGTTTACAGAGTAGAACAATAAAATACCGAGCCGGTACACTAGCTCCTCTGTTAAAAACGACCGCTTCCTCGCTTAAAGCGAGAAGCAATGTGAGGCATCTGGCGCTTCTCTGAACTGAAGCGTATTAGATACACAAATGGGCTACCTTTCCGAAGATTGGTGGTCCTTTAGTTAAAGTGCTTCGTTTGGTGGATGGGGAGCAAAGGCCATCAATGGGCTACTTTTACGAAGCAATGGATAGGGCAAATGAGGCTATTCGAGACTCTTTTGCTGATCAAAGAAAATATAAGAGAGTCTTTGAGATTATAGATAAAAGGTGGAGCGGTCAGATTCATCGCCCTTTGCATGCAGCTGGACTTGCTTTGAACCCGAAACTGTTATATGACAATGAAGAGAGGATTATAGGAGATGTAGAGATGTGGAATTGATACATTGAATGTATTGAGAAGTTGATACTTGATTTATTTGTGCAAAATAAAATAAACGAGCAATTTCGTACTTATATGAAGTCACTAGGTGAGCGAGTGCTTATATGTTGCTTTATAGTTAATAAGTTATTTCTTTATAAATATTATGTTTTGAATATTTGTTCTACTTCTACAGTTGAATGGTGGAAGCAATATGGGCATTGCACTCCAGAATTACAGAAGATTGCCATTAAGGTTCTAAGTCTAACGTGTAGCTCATCCAAGTGTGAAAGGAATTGAAGCGAGCTTGAACATATAAAAACTAAGAAGAAAGATGTAGTATAATTAAATTATATCTCAATTGTCCTAATCTTACTAATTACTTATTATTTGCAGATACATATCAAAAAGAGGAACAAACTAACCTTGAAGCGTCTCAATAATCTAGTCTTCATTAAGTAAAATAGAAAATTGAGGCGTCATTACAATGCTCGCAATGTAATTGATCCAATTAGTTTGGACAACATCGATGATGCTAATGAATGGCTAATTGGAGTCTGGAAGATCATACGGATGAAGAAGTATTTGAGGAAACTTCTGATTTCACTTAGAGTGATGTGTGGAGGCGCGTGAAATTGGGGAGAGGATTTATGGTTTGAGGAGGAGTACCTCAACTTCAAGCTCATAGAGGAAGGGAAAAGAAGCAGCTATTTTGTTCCTAGTTGATGAAGAAGAAGAAGTTGAAGAAGATGACGGGCAATATAATAATGATAGTGGAATACAAGAATTTGACAATCTAGTAGAAGAATAGGGTGCTCATTTTTGTGCTTTAATTGATGCTACTCTTTAGTTTTTACATTGAAGTATTGAACATTTGCTTACAGACATGTGTTGTCTATGCAGTACTTATTTTAATATTTTTTTAAAAATTTCGCTTCACATAAAAAAAGCGAGCGCTTCGCTTCTCACTTTAAGCGAAAAAGGGACTTGTCTCTTTTTCTCGCTTCTCGCTCTTCATAACACTGAAGCTCCCATTATGTGTAGGACCGGGGGCAAAGTTGAACCACATTTGGTCTATTGTGTAAAGTCTTATTACCTTGCATTTTTAAAGAGATTGTTTCCACACCTTAAACCGGTAATATCTTAGTCGTATAGAGTCAACTCCTATTTGCGCCAAAGCTCCCTTTTAGAGTACTCATAGTCAAGCTTAGCTTATCTCTATCCAAAAAATAAAATGCTTGTGAGTGGCAAAGAATTACTTATTTTCTCACACTGTACATGAAGAAGAATGATTTTACCTTTTAGAGGAGTTGAGGCTAAATTAGGTTGATTAGATCCAAAATAACTGATGTTAAAAAACAAGATGCTAGCAAATCTTCCTTCTATGATCATGCCTTTAAGATCCATATAATCAACAAAATGCTACAGAGAAAGTATATGATTAGCAAGCTTAATAATATTATTGTTCCAACTATTAAGAATATTGATGGGACAAAGTTGAACAACATACCATAATATCCATCTTCTTTCTGATTTTACAATTAAGCCAAGCTAAAAAGATAAATTTATTGTTTTTGTCGATACATAGTATTGACACAAAAGAAGCTTAATAACATTATTGTTCCAATTTGTTGTGGTATCCTTATATGAATACTCAACCTAAATATGAACATAAATCCACATTCAGTGAAATGGTGTTAGAAAAGAAAACAGAGAAAGAACTTCAAATGAAACAAATTTTCTTTTAAGGTTATCATGGAAGGTATATACAGAGTCAAATGTACTGCAGCAAATTCCATCAAAGCACAAGCACAAGTGTGGCATGTCAAGTTCCAAAGCAGTTTCTGCCTTTTTCCTCCTCGTAAGTCGGATAAAGGAATTAAGATGCAACAGTGAACCTTTGTCCGTGCTTGGGACCGTCTGTGTTACAGTATAAGTCAAACACAGATGGAGCCATCTGTAGTCGTGAAAATATACGAAATTCTTCTGTGAATCTATAAAAGGTATAAAAAAAAAGAAAAAAACATAAAGAAAAGAATAAGCTAGAAAAAGAGGAGGAAAAAAGAAAGAAAGTGAGCTTGAACAACTGCACCAGAGCAAAAGATTGATGAATTTTACAGGAGAAAGTCCTATATCAGATGGCTTTCACTGCCCTCCGAGAAGAAGAGAAGAAAAGCCCTAGAGTAAGTGTTGGTCCCTTACGCACACGCAAGTATACGTGGTCGACAAGTAATATAGGACAATGAGTCCGGATTATCGTACCCAAGGGACTTAAATTACTACTTTATAACAACTATTATTGTTACTTAATCAAGCGAGAATTAAAGTTTAGTATCTTCTTTTGTCCAATATATACTCTAATTTAGATCTAAGAATTGCAAAGACAAAGATATATTTTCTTGTAATCAATAAACAAAGATTCCGGGGCTGTGAATTTGTTACCAATCCTATTGCGATCTAATTGATTTTATTGTTCATATAGTTAATATGAGATTGCTAATTAATCGATAATGATACTCATAGCCTTCTTTCGAAGTACTATTCGCCTATTCTTAACAAGATTAATGCCTATATTCCTAATCTAGCAAGAATGCATGAAGAACACGATTTATATAATTAAGCATGGTGATTAAGTATATTCCTATCTTAATCACGAATCCGCTCTTATTAACAAGTTAAGAACATGCTTTCCTCAATTCTTATTCTAATCCACACATAGTTTTTCCAAACATAGCATAGATAGTTTATATAACTTAATTGATGGCCAAAACAATTAAGAAATTAAGCATAGAATTGAAGAAACAATCTTAGCCATATTAATTATTAAAACAAATCCATCAAATTAGAAACACAATATTCATGGCTAATCACAACCCCAGAACAAGGGGTGATTAGCCACTCATGTTCAACATAATCAAATAACTAAATAAGAAAACTAAAAGTAGAGATACTCGTTTAATTGATGAACTTGGAAATTCTTGATGTTGTTGATGTTCTTGGCCTCCTTTTTGCTCCCAAAATATGTTCCTCTCGTCCAAAATAGACTTAAGGATGTTTATATAGGAGTTTGGGAAGGGTTTAGGTCGGATTGGGGGTTGTTAGCACGCAAAAGAAGACTTTTCCCGAACTGGTCCCCTGGTCAGCGCCTAGCGCCCCCCAGGGGACTGGAGGCAGAATGTTAAATAAGCCCACTGCCTCCAGCGCCACAGGCAGCGCTGGGCGCTGGCCTGTGGGCTGGAGTCATTCTTTGTCCGGTTCTTCTTGTTTTTCCTCGTTTCTTCCCCGATTCCGTCCCCGATTGCTTTTAAGTCATTCCTTCACATTAAAACACATTATATTAACATGAATCAATGTGATTAACATCAAAATCGAAACAAACAAAAGCTAAATATGGGATAATTTACACATTCTTTAGTACTTTTTCTACCAATTATCAGTAAGGGAAGGGAAGCCTCACAATAAGAGAGACTTTCTATCTTGCCTAGGCTATTCGATGGCGGACATAGTGTAGTTCGGACGATTTAGCTTGTTCCTAGGCTATTCGATAGCGGACATAGTGTAGTTCGGACGATTTAGCTTGTTCCTAGGCTATTCGATAGCGGACATAGTGTAGTTCGGACGATTTAGCTTATTCCAATATTCGGACACAAATGCTAGATAAGCATCTGAACATCAAAAGCTATAAAAAAAACACAACTCAGATTTAGATAGTTATTTGTAGAGGAACATCGACATTCAATGAAAATAACTTACATTTTTACATTAAGCAATTCTTCTGTAGCCGTCTCTGAAGTGATGATTTTAGGTAAACACAAGCTAGTTTGAAATAACCGAGAAAGAAAGAGTTGAGCAATGGATATATTTGAACTTTGTTGATCCAAATAAGGACTATAAACTGCTCCCTAATATCATATCAAAAGCAGATGATATCAATCAAGAGAACATTAAATTATTACCCGAGCAGGGTCCGTTTCAATCGAGCGAGCTTCTTTTGTTCCTACCTTCGTATTAACTCATCATTTCCTCCCTCAACTTCAGTCTCATATTTGCTTATTGTATGCATATCCCTAGTTGAGAAGTAACCAGCGAAGAGACTATAAACTGCTCCCTAATATCATATCGTGGACATGACACATGGATCGCGAACGCGGAAGAGGGCCTGGAACAACCTACGCGAATGCGATAGGACTGTCGCGAACGCGTAGAAGAAAGAGGGAGTGGGGCCTGGGGCAGTTTGGCCTTCGCGAACACAACCACTACTAGAAAACAACAATTTAGCGACAAAAAATTAGCGACCAACGTTGGTCTGCCAAAAGAAGCGACCAACCTTGGTCGCCAAACTAGTAAAAAAAACAAACAAACAAAAAAAAACTTAAAGCAATTAGCGACCAAGCTTGGTCGCCAATTGGTCGGTAAATTCGTCAACACGTTGACCGGATTGGTCAGGCCAATCTGGTCAAAGATATTTCAAAATTGGCGACCAAAGTTGGTCGCGAAAATGGACCCACGTTTAATATTTGCGACCAACTTTGGTCGCTAAGTGACGGGGTAATATTGGGGCAAACTTAGCGACCAAAGATGGTCGCTTGTGTTGAAAATAAAAAATAATACGATTTGCCGATGGCGACCAACTTTGGTCGCCAAATGTAAACTGTAAATATTCGCGACCAAAGTTGGTCGCTTATTTAAGGGAAATTTTATGTGGATATTAGCGACTAATGTTGGTAGCTTTTCTGAAAAATTTAAATAAATCAAATTTTCTTTTGGCGACCAACATTGGTCGCAAATGTGAAAGTATATATATTATCGACCAATTTTGATCGCTTTTTCGTTAATATTTTACCAAAATTAAACTCACCTTTGTATTTACTGCATGTCTAAATAATATAAATGTAAGCCATTAACGCTTTTGTAATACAAGGGACTAATATGCAGTTAAATATATACACATATACTGTATTATATATTTATTTATTTATTTTGAACTATATTCGATATTTAGTGCGTTAGTTAAAATTATATGGTAGAGCGTATTATATATATACTAAGTGTATTGCATAAACTAAGTGTGCGTGCAATACATTGAGTATATATATACTATACTATATTGTACTATATATATATATATCAAATATAATTTTAATATTTATATATATATATATATATATATATATATATATATATACCTTGATATATCGAATATATATTGATATATAATACACTATACAATATAATATACTATAGTATAGTGTATTGTATAATACATATATATATAACTTGATATATACGACGCTATACTATATATATATATATATGTGTGTGTGTGTGTGTATGTATGTATTGTACATATATATATATATCGAATATAATTTAGGTATATATATAAATAAATAAATATATATATATATAAGTCAATATATATGTACATATACTGTATTATATATTTATAATAAATATATATATATATATATATATATATATATATATATATGTATGGCTTATACGCTATACAATACACTTAGTATATGCAATACGCTTAGTATATATTAGTATATACTAAGTGTACTAATATATTAGTATATATATATTAGTATATATATATATATATATATATATAATATATACATACAAATAAATAAATCAATATATAATATAGTATAGCGTATTCTATATATAAAATAACACTTAGTATACATATACACTTATATTATACTATATATATATCGAATATAATTTAGGCATATATATATATATATGTATGTATATATATATATATATGTATGTATGTATGTATGTATGTATGTATATATATACGGCTTATACGCTATACAATACACTTAGTATATGCAATACGCTTAGTATATATAGATATACTAAGGGGTCGTTTGGTAGGCCATATTAAGTAGAATAATCCCCGTATAAAAATTTAATCCGTCCAATACCATGTTTGGTTGGTCAATTCAATTTACTCCTACCTAATACATGGATTAGTTATACCTCATATGAGGGATTAACTAATACGAACTAAAGCAAGGGATTACTAATCCCTGGATTAGCTATACATGGATAAGACTTAAAATTACTAAATCGCCCCTCAAACCCTTTTTCTTTATATATATAACATCGCTATTGCTCTTTGGCTACTATTCTGATCTTTGGCTACAGCACATACGCTAGTCTGCTGCTCTTTGGCTACACAATCTACTCTTTGGCTACATAATCTGCTCTTTGGCTGGCATTTCTCCTCTTTGGCGGGCTGTCTCTTCTGTGGTGATGGAGAAGGTGAAGGGTTGATTGAAGAACATTTTACCATTAGCCTCCATCTATTTTCTTTTCATACAAGGTTAGAACTTTTATCAAGGTGGTCTTCTTTTCTTTCATTCTTATGCCCAAATGTTTTGAAACGGGTGTATTGGAATATTGATGTGCTTGAAAATTCAACTAGTATTCTGTGTATTGAAACTTTAAGTATTTAAAAAATTCAGATTTTGTGCTCATATTATGTATATTGATTCTTTCCATTTTTACGAAAAATTAGGTGTTATTATGGATCTTCAACCACTGTCGGCTACTGAATATATCATTCTTGAGGAGCTAATGTGCCAACAATTTCTTGTTGTCCTTATTTGCATTTTTACGGCTATTCATGGTCATTTTCTGAGAAGACGACGTAGAAATAGGCGTGAGATTAGATATCGAATGAGTGTTCGAGTTCCAAAAATTATTTCTCACTTAAGTTGTATCATAAATGATAGTGACAATGTATGTATCGATAAGTTAAGAATGGATAGAAATGCCTTTCATGCTTTAGTTCTTTTAGCTAAGGATATCGGAGGTTTGACTGATGGTAAATATTTGTCAAGTAGTGAAAAGCTAGCAATGTTTTTAAATATCTTGGCTCATCATGGGAAGAATAGATCTATCAAGGTTGATTATATTAGATCGGAATGGAGCGTAAGTCAGGCATTTAATGAATGCTTGGGAGCTATACTCAAACTAGCTCCATTGTTACTTGTGAATCCTAAACTAGTGCTTGAGGATGAGATTGAAGATCGATGGAAGTGGTTTAAGGTAGGTGAAATTCATTTGAGCATCTGTATAAATTGAATTATATACTTTTACCAAGGAAATGTTATAGTGAGATAACGCTATAATTTTTTATAGGGTTGTTTAGGTGCACTTGATGGTACTTACATTCACATTAGAGTTCCATCTGTGAACAAACCAAGATACAGGACAAGGAAGGGAGATATAACAACTAATGTATTGGGAGTTTGTGATAGAAATCTCAATTTTACTTATGTGTTACCTGGTTGGGAAGGATCAGATGGCGAAGGTCGTGTATTACGAGATGCTATAGTGCGACGCAATGGGTTGAAAATTCCTGAGGGTATGCTATGCATATGCTTATATATTCATATTAAAACGCGAAAAGAATGATGCATTTTGTTTTTTGAGAAGATAACAGTACATAAAAAGAATGATATATAAAAGTAACTAAATCTTATGTTTATATTATAGGTAATTATTATTTGTGCGATGGAGGATATACGAATGGAAAGGGTTTTCTTTCACCTTACAGAGGTTATAGATATTGGTTAAGGGATTGGCAAGGTGACAATCCGCTGCCTCGATGTCGGGAAGAACTTTTCAATATGAAACATGCTAGGGCTCGTAATGTTATTGAAAGGTCGTTTGGTCTCTTGAAAGGGCATTGGGGAATTCTTAGAAGCTCTTCGTGGTACTCAGTTAAGGTTCATAACAGGATCATAAGTGCTTGTTGTTTGATTCACAACTTTATCCGCAGAGAGATGGAAGTGGATCCTTTAGAAATGGATATGGAAGAACAAGTGGAGTATCAACACGAAAACATTAATGTTGTTGAATCTTCTGAAGAATGGACCAGTTGGAAGGATGAGTTGGCTCAATCAATGTGGAATGCAAGATCTAATCAATGATGACAACTTATATTTATTTTTTGTGATAACTTATGTTTAGTTAGTTTTGACTTTTAAGATGTGCATTTTATCAGGAGTTAGAATGATTGTTTTGTTTCAGTGATCCCAAGCTAGTTAATTGGGAATGTTGGTTCTTTTTTGTACTTAAAACTTTTAGAATATGCTATTATGAAAATTGTTGGTTTGCTTAATATGTTTGATTATGCTGCCTCAAAGAAAGTTCAAGTATGATCTTAAAGTAGTGTAAAGTTAATTCTGCTATCAATGGCTACTATATGCTTTGATGTATGAAGTATCTTTCTTTTTTCTTTTCAATATGCAGTTTATAACTTCTGAAAGTTGCTAAAGTTTCTTTTCAATATGTAGTTTCTTTTTATTTTTT
>MCJB01013637.1:70696-83706 GCA_002018475.1 Nicotiana obtusifolia | reverse complement strand
GTTAGCTTATGGATTGAGGTAGATGTTTTTTCCACAGATGGAGATGGTTCTGTTAGTCAATATTTTGGTGTTAATTGTGGTATGGCTTGCATTTCACCGTGCAAATCGATTTTGGATCATCATTATCGTTGCTTCGATCATTTCAGCTTTATAAGTCCACAAAAGCATTTCCTGTATCAGCTGTGTGTCGTTTCCTGTATCAGCTGTGGCTATCAATTATCTCGCATCAGCTGCAATTTCAGTTTGGTGATTTGTTACTTCTGCAGAGTTTTCTTGAACTAGATCTGCCAACTGATTTCCTCTGCTTTTCATTGTACTGCCAATGACATTTTGAACTTCATGTTTGTCTGCCCGTTGTACACCAGATGACTGACCAACTTCAGTAATGGAATTTTGATCCTTATTTTCCACACTTTTATTGTTCAAAAATTGTCGTGTATCCCTTGTTAACTGCTGTTCAGCACTGTCCACAATTTTTTTGGCAACTCCAATTGTTCTGCTATTTTTTTGCTTTCAATAACTCTCTTGCGTCGCCTTTAAACTTCTCAACCGCGACAGAAATTTAATAAAATCTGCATAAAGGTCGAACCTAACCAACAAGTGACAATACTCCAGTTGCCCAACGTTAAAAGTACTTTGAATATCGAATTGCGACTGGAATGTCCTTCGAATCTGTTGAAGATTTGGTTTTCCGTAAGAAAACTTCATGACTACAGCTTGGTGTAGTCCTTCTTCTCTCGTAAAGTCGTTAACTTCATCCATGGTAAATTCGATAGTAGGTTCACCATGTTCGACAATAACTGGACATAATTCCAGTTTCGAAATCTTTGTGGCGAATTGCTTTGGATGAAGTTGTGACGCATATGACAGCTTGGGATTAGTATGTACTCCTTCGTGGACTTTCTGAATTTTCTCTCCCACAGCTACATGCTGGGGAGAGGTCACTGGATCCATAGTTACTCAAATCTGCATAACGATGAAAACAGAGGAAATGACAGCTCAAATCTGCTACTGGAAATGACTGCTCAAATCTGCTACTGAAGCGCAAATGTTCAAATATGTTCGAAAATCTGCTCAAAATGCTTTACAAATCCACGTGTAAAACACGTTAAAGCAGATTACTAGAGTACACTTGCAGAGAATTAAAGTTTTTCTTTTTGGGCAAATTATAGAATTTTATTAATAAAGAAACAACACCGCAAAGGAAAAGTACAAGTCAGAGGGACAAAAGCTCGAGTAGTGTCGCCTACTACCAAACACATACCGAGCTAAACCTTACCTTACAAATCCTATTGAGGCAAATAAAAAGCCTCACCTATTAGCACGCATATAAAAAGAAAGAACTGGAAAGAACCAAATACTTAATGATTATCATGGAGTTTATAATACACTCTATGATGATATTACATATGATTATGCTTATAAAAAGATATAATAGAAAGTAGTACAAATTAGAGAATCATTTTGCTGCTGTTGCCAATATTTGAATGCCTCTGGACAGAAGTTGGTTCCATCTGCAAAGCCTGCTCACAAGAAGTCAATACTTCTGCCCAGTTTCATGCCTTCTTATTTATCAATAGATGATCTTGCAAGAAGAGTAAATACAGCCTCTGGACAAAAGTTGGTTCCTGTTGTACGTCATCCACCCATTGACCAAGATTATCAAGAAGAGTAAATACAGCCTGAATGCACACTTCGTTGTGCCCTGAACTTATACCATTAACATCAGTGCTATTCTCTGATGCAGCAGCTTTGAGAACAGATAAAATTTCCTCTGTTATGCCACAACGTGCCTCTTCAGTACCATCACGCCTTCACTTAGTCCGCGTTTACAGTTTTCACTTCTTTGGATAAAACAAAATTTTAAGAATGTCTGGACAACATGAACTCCTTGACCGTTCCTGCAATGGAAAAACTTAAAGCTAATTCAACAAGTCTTACACTAAGAATGCGATAATAGAAAATACCAGGTGATTTTTTCCTTTTGTCTACGTCTCAAGTGGATAAAGTTATTTGATACATGTATTGGTGAGAAGTATTAAAAAGCTGGTGAAGACATAATTTAAATAAATAAAAGTGTTCTTTCTCTAACACCTTAAACTTTTTGATAAGATGTCACATACTTCAATATGTTATCACAAGAGGCATATATCCTAGGTTCGAGTCTCATCATCATTTATTATCAGAAAGATTTTACACGTGTTGACCCATGAAAGAGAATTAGGCCCACGTGAAGAAACATATTAAGGATATAATTTAAATAAATAAATGTGTATTGTGCTCTCTCTAGCTAACCGTGTTTAAACTGATCAGGATATCACCGTTGTAAAAGAAAAACAAAGGAATTTGTCAACCATTAAAAGAAAGCTTACTTTGTGAGAATCATTGGTTTGATAAGCCTTCCCCATTTCCCTCCCTAATCCCATCCAAACTTCAGAACCAATCCCATTTGAAGAAGATAAATTAACCCCTTTTTTTCAGAGTAACGTAGGCAACATTCTGTTTCGCTTTAGATTCTGCAATTTCCACTGCATGATAATCTGCTCCTTTTCTCATTTGTTCATCGTTTAGCAGCTGAGATTTTGCAAGATCAATGGAAAAGCAGCCATCACTGAATTGGTAACTTGGTGTTTGTTGTTGAACTTGAAGCTGAACATGATCTTGGAAACTCTTTTGACTAATACTTTCCTCTGTTCCCTTCATGTATTTTGATAGTAAATCCATCAACTCGTGGCATTTACTGCCAGTTTTAGTTTCTTTCTCGAGCGCCTGATCAGATGATTTGCTCTGATAAATCGACTCACAAGGATTATGAATATCTACTCCTTTGTGTGTAATAGCACACGAAATGTGTGCATCGAATTCACAGGAGCTGCAATGGTAAAGCCACCCTTTATAACAAGGCTTTTTGCATAAATCACATTCGAAATCGTAGGGAGGACAGAATTCTAAGTCCAATGTGTGGCAGTGGGATGGCAGTTTTAGTGTAAGAGGTAATGCTAAGCATAGTGTGTGATAGTAGCTATAACATTTAGTACAAGTGTAAGAAAAGCCGGTGATTTCTTTTCCACAGGCCTTACATCTTGTGGAGTCATGAATCGATGAAGAAGGCACGGCTAGGAGAGTGAGGTGATGGATTGGATCCACAAGATGCTCCAAATTCTTGGGCATGTTGAAGCACACTTGATGAAGGAAATATGAACATGTTTCACATCTGCAGTAGAATTTATCAGGAAATATACTGAGTTTGTAGCCAGAACAAATTGCATTTCCTTTGGGAGGAAGCTTATTGGTGTACTCCAATTGATGTCCATGACTAAAATGTTTGGATTGAACTTTCTCTTCTGTTTTTTCCATCACTTGTGTTAGTTACTTTGATTGCCCCTATAACCTGTATCGAATCCCCTTCTTTTCTTCCTCATTAAAGGCACGTTATGACAATTAAGTTTGTTAAGGACCAAATATGGAAGAAGATACATTGCTATTTGCATATCATGGCGGACTATACCACGACAGGCATTGAAAATACTTGCTCGAGAACCTGTTGCATGTGCAGTCAGTTTCTTGATCCAGAAAAATATCCATCTTCTAAATGACATTGAAGGGCGATAGATTGGACCAGAAGATGTTGAATCAGACATACTTGGCAGCTGAAATCTGGAGGTTAAGCAAGGGGCTATTATCTCCTTCACATAACTAGAGAAACGATTCCACAATCTCTGACCCCTTTCCTGCATTTCATTGCAATTACCATCCACCACAGATGCAAGCAACTTAACGGGTTGAGCAATTTACTCAACTCATTACATCCATGTTAGCATCTCCTACCTTAGTAATTAAAGCCATGATATCCTCCCTCCTAAGGTTGAGCAATTTACTCAACTCAGACGCAACCATATACCTGACATTCAAATTTTCATGATTCAAACCATCAATAATATCCCGCAACTGATCCTTCAAGGTCATCATTCCACGTGCTGCATTTATCATTCTGTTCACCCTATCTAAAGCAGGAATACTAGGCAAAGGAGGAAACTCCCCAATGTGTTCCTTTAGAATAACTCTATTCTGAAGTACGAGTTCTTCCAAGATCTCCACAATTTTATTCAAATGAGAGGAGGAACTTTCACTTTCTCTCTCCAGGAAGGGAACAAGAGCTGCAAAAACTTGAGAAATTACGTGCTTCATGCTAGATGGTGATATCTGCGCTATCTGCTTGATGAAAAAATGTAAGACAGAAAGACCATCACCCTGAAGTGATTCTTTATTAATAGCCTGCATGAGAAGAACCATAAGTTTTGGTACATAAGTGCTAAGATGGGTATAGAAGAACCATGAGGTGGTTTTGACATTTTGTCGAACACTCGGCGCGCTCGACTTTGCAGCGACCCCTTTTGTTAATGTTGTGAAGATTGCCTCAATGAGAATTTGTTTTGATGGTCAGGAAACAGTATTCTCAACAGCAGGAAATGATTGGTATCGATTTTGAGCCAATTGGTTTACCTGAGCTCGATGTGCGAAACTGCTCTGTTCTTCGCAATTCTCGGCAGAATTTGCTGCTTCTTGTTACTCAGCTTCTGTTTGTTTGTTGTTAGGATGTGCGCCTGATGTTTGAGGATCAGAAATTGTACTAGGAATGAACCGTGAACATGATGAGTCGCTGATGTGACGAACTGCTACAGTTGTCACGTTTTTGTTTTGCTGATTTGGAGCAATTTCGTGTATGTTTTGGGATGATGTTTGGATGGTTGTACGCGCCTTTGGTAGACGAACCTTTGGGTATGTTTATTTTGTTCTCCCACAGCGAGTAGCTTGGGAGAGGCGTTGGCAGCCATGGCTGCTCAATTTGCCATTTCTATCGCCAGTAGCAGGAGAGAGAAGAGAGCTTTTTATTATTAGCTGCTCAACTAGCTAACTCAATTAAATGAAATAGAAAATCCCACAAATATTCAAGGGTATAATTGTAAAGAATATTTTGTATAGTTTTAAACCAAACACAAATTTAGATTATACATTGCATAATTAATTTTTAATACAATGAACCAAACACTTGATAAAAAATAATCTCAGCACTACAATCCCTGCATTACTAATCCCTGCATTACTTGTTTTCGTACCAAACGACCCCTGACTGAAATATTTCACCATTACAATAAGCAAATTATGAGTGGTTTGCTTGAAAAATAATACATATTCGTTGCATATAAAACATATGCATATTCATTCATAGATATTAAACTTTTGCACAGTCAAATATGTACCTACTGACATATTCAGACACATTGAAAATGTGGAATTACAATCTTGATATAAAAAGAGAGACACTAGTGAGAATGAGACCGAGCTTTAGTAATGCCATTACAGCAATAGTAAATACTAGCTCTTCACGCTTTATGAAAGTCCTCGAATGAGTATCTCACTGATTTGTAAAGGCGTTATTATGTACCTCTCATGGATTTGATAGACTACCGCTCAAGCATTAATTACGACATAATCGTTTTGTTAAAGAATCTGAGCATCCAATTCAAAACTTTAAGGTGATGGACATGATCCACTTTTGGAGATCCTTGCTCGATCAATGAGGGACACATGTATTTCCCTAACACCCTCCCGCATGTTGTAGCCGGTTTTTGGATTTACACGTCCGAATAAGAATAAGCCTGGAGCTGAGAGGCGAGAAGACTCAACAAGCTAATTGAGGAGTAGGCCTGAAGCAAAGTTTGTGGCTCGATAGGCTAAAATAAGAGAAAAAGCGCAGAGCGGCTCGATGCAGCACTTGGTTGAGAGAGAAGCCTAGCGGGATAGAGCATGACGAGAGTAAGTGGTTGTGCAAGCGGGCTCACTAAAATTTGGTTCTGATAGGAATCTAAGCATCCAATTCAAAACTTAAGGCAACATGTGAAGTGACCCTTATTTAGAGACTCTTACACAACCGATAAGTAACAATGAATTTTACTAATACTCTTTACTTTTTATTTATTTATTTATTATTTCTCATTAGTGTATATATATATATATATAAAATTAAGGGACATTGACCCCGTGATGTGGCAGCCTCTTTAACCAGAATACACATTTTCCTAATTTCTCAAATTTTTGACTTTCTTTCATGTTTTTACCGTTTACGTTTAGGTGCTATATGCCTTCGGGGAAATGAAAGAGTGCGTCCTTTCAAAGTTAAAGCATCTACATGCATTTTAATTAAGAGCAGTTGCCCATGGGGAAGTGAAAGAATGTGTCCGTTCAAAGTGTCTTTTGGCGGCGGATCAAAAAGCGAAGGAAAGTAAACGTATAGTAAATATATATAAAATAAAATAAAATATTTAATAAAATAGTGTAATTTTCCGGCGAAGGGGTATTGTTTAACACCTCTTGCTTCAATGGGGCTCGGCCACTGGTGTCTCTTAATAAATTGAAGACTACTAAATGTGAACCCAATTTGGCTTTCTCTTCCTTTTCCAGTGCCAATTCTTCATTTTACTTCCTTTATCCGCTGATTCAATGGTAAACTTGCAGCCATCATTCTGAAGATGCTCCCAAGAAAGTCAAGCATCAACCCAATCCATTTTGAAGGTAATTACCAATATATTTTTTCCATTCATTGACAATTATAGAATACAGACCATAATTTATGCACTAGATTTTTTTGTGTGTGTTGTAGATAATTAAAATGGGTCATTTTATAGAGTTCAAATGTACTTTGAATCTTGAGTACAAGTCTCATCTTCGTATGAGGGAAAGAGAGAAAATAGAACAGTTTACTATATAGTATTTAATTATTTTTTAATTTTAGGATTTAATACAATTAGTTTTGCTTCCTTCTTTTCTTGAAGTATATTTTGTTAACTGATTTTTTGTTTAATTTTCTTTCTAATGTTATGCTTTGAGAATTAGTGAAATACATGAGCAACTATGTGAGACAATAATCATTTTTTTAATTATAGGATTTACACAAAATTAGTTTTGGTTCTTTTTGTTGTTGTAAGTTTGTAACAAATATTTTATCAACTTGAGTGTCATGTAAATACTTTCTGGTTTTTATTGCCTTAATGAGTGTCATTTCTTTAATATAATGTTACAGTAACTTAATAAAATAAGCATCTCAATGAATGCATGTTTAGAAATAATACAGTATTTGTTTTTTTGACTTTAATTTGAGTTTATAAACAAAGTTTCAATTAACAAATATATATATATATATATATATATATATATATATATATATATATATATATATATATNGCATTTATCATTCTGTTCACCCTATCTAAAGCAGGAATACTAGGCAAAGGAGGAAACTCCCCAATGTGTTCCTTTAGAATAGCTCTATTCTGAAGTACGAGTTCTTCCAAGATCTCCACAATTTTATTCAAATGAGAGGAGGAACTTTCACTTTCTCTCTCCAGGAAGGAAACAAGAGCTGCAAAAACTTGAGAAATCACGTGCTTCGTGCTAGATGGTGATATCTGCGCTATCTGCTTGATGAAAAAATGTAAGACAGAAAGACCATCACCCTGAAGTGATTCTTTATTAATAGCCTGCATGAGAAGAACCATAAGTTTTGGTACATAAGTGCTAAGATGGGTACAGAAGAACCATGAGGTGGTTTTGACATTTTGTCGAACACCCGGCGCGCTCGACTTTGCAGCGACCCCTTTTGTTAATGTTGTGAAGATTGCCTCAATGAGAATTTGTTTTGATGGTCGGGAAACAGTATTCTCAACAGCAGGAAATGATTGGCATCGATTTTGAGCCAATTGGTTTACCTGAGCTCGATGTGCGAAACTGCTATGTTCTTCGCAATTCTAGGCAGAATTTGCTGCTTCTTGTTACTCAGCTTCTGTTTGTTTGTTGTTAGGATGTGCGCCTGATGTTTGAGGATCAGAAATTGTACTAGGAACGAACCGTGAACATGATGACTCGCTGATGTGACGAACTGCTACAGTTGTCGCATGGTTGTACGCGCCTTTGGTAGACGAACCTTTGGGTATGTTTATTTTGTTCTCCCACAGCGAGTAGCTAGGGAGAGGCGTTGGCAGCCATGGCTTTTTATTATTAGCTGGGAGAGGCGTTGCCAGTAGCAGGAGAGAGAAGAGAGCTATTTATTATTAGCTGCTCAACTAGCTAACTCAATTAATAAATGAAATAGAAAATCCCACAAATATTCAAGGGTATAATTGTAAAGAATATTTTGTATAGTTTTAAACCAAACACAAATTTAGATTATACATTGCATAATTAATTTTTAATACAATGAACCAAACACTTGATAAAAAATAATCCCAGCACTACAATCCCTGCATTACTAATCCCTGCATTACTTGTTTTCGTACCAAACGACCCCTGAGGGTTTTAACTTATTAGGGTGCGTTATACTTTAGCGCATGTAATATATACGCTATACATGACAGTTCAAAATATCGACTATAGAGTTAAATTATAACGCACGTGAAATAAATGAAATGATACTCGGCTCTTTTTATATCTATTTTGATCTCTTAAAGTCCAAAATATCATTATTTAGGTTCCGGAGGCAACGCAGGCCCTGGATTTAGGTCTTACCTCTTTTGCCTCGTAACTTACGCTTCACAGTATCAAACACACTGTTTTTCCTTTTTAAGTTCGGCGAACCTTTTAGGAAATAGAAAAGCCAAAACACTAGTAATGACTTCGCCTCCTCTATCCTGGGTTAATCGGTCGCATTAAGGAGCATAATATTCTGCTCCCTCACGTATCGTTCTTCCTCAATTGTCAAAGATCAGTCATGGCAGCTAAGCGCCAGACGCGAAGTGGTGAAGGCTCTTCCATTTGGAATTCTTCTACTAACATTACTCAACCAAAGTTCTTCAAGATTATATTATCCCAACATGAATGCACCCGTCTGGTCAGAACTTTCTTCCTCCTTTAATTTCTTCTCATTCTGCTGTTTTTAATCACGAACTGATTCAGATTTTCTTGTTACTGGAACTGTATCCCCCGTTATTAACAGCGAATTTACTGGAATGGAACTATATATATATATGTGTGTGTGTGTGTGTGTGTGTGTGTGTTGGTCTAACTCACCTCAAAAAGTGGCTCATGAAGTGAGGATAAGAAGAAAAACCCATTCCCCCAACCAATGTGGAACAATCTATAACATTCGTTGCACACCTAAGGCTAGATATGTGGTGCCTGAACATATAACATGTGGTCCAACATTTGATATACCAAGTATAAGGATGGGTCTTAATCCGATACCATGTAAAAAAGAAGGGACCTTTGGCCTAACTCTGCAAAAGATAGCTCATGAGGTGAAAATTGTGGAGGACAAACAATTTATTCTCTCAACATGTGGAACAATCTAACATATGTCGAACCAAATGCTGAGTGCGCAGGCATCTATTGCCAATTATACAGATCTGCCGCTGTCTTGATTCCGAGATGTATGAAACTGAGTGCCTATTTCCTTTGTGCGCAGAGGATTCCAGAAGACTTTGCGAGCAGATATTGCAAGAACATGCTAAACCCTGTGTATCTGGAGGTTCCCACTGGAGACGTATGGGAGGTTGAAGTTGTTCATTCTCAAGGCCAAATATGTCTAGGCATTGGATGGCAAGATTTCAGTGACTTCTATTCAATAAGCTGCGGGCACTTTTTGATGTTTGGATACAATGCTCGTTCCCATTTCAATGTCTCTATATTTGATTTGAGTGCTTCAGAAATTGAATATCCAACAAAAGAGATTGAGTCGGATGATTCCATAGATATTTCGGATGTGATTGAGCATTCTGTTGAAAATCTGAGCCATGGTCCCTTAGGCCAGGAGAGAAAAAGAAAAAGACAAGAAGGGGAAGCAGAGGACGATACTCCAGTTAACGTTCAAACTGAATTAATCGAGGAAGAAGAGTCCCAAGGGAATGTAGTTTCACTAGGTACGAATGCATCTTATAATCTGGTTTATTAGCTATGAACAGAATGAAATCGGTTATTGTGTTACATTATAATTTGGTAGTAATACTTTTCTTTTTGGATATCTGTTTCAAGAAAGAAGTGAAGGCTGTAGGGAGCACGAGCAACAATCCAACATTGTTACCAGTAAGAGCAACACAGAGGGGGACGAAGAGAGAGCTGAAAACTATCAAAGAGCAAAAGCTTTTAAATCTAAGAACCCATTCATTATTTCTTTTATGCATCCATCGTATGTCATGAGACCACACAGTCTGGTGAGTTTTCGAACCTTGTGGAATGCCCGATACCTGATCTGTTTTTTATTCATTCCATACAACTGCACAACTTTAAACTCAATTTATAATTGATCTTTTTTGGCAGTCCGTACCGTTGAAATTTGCTCGAAAGTATTTCATGCAGAACCGTGGCAAGTTAGTGCTTCGTGTTCCAGGAAGTGGATTTTGGACTGTCAAATGCACTTTACGAATGAGAAATGCTAAAATTACTTGTGGATGGAAGGCATTCGTGCTGGACAATAAGTTAAAATCTGGTGATGTTTGTGTCCTCGAAGTGATTAAGGACACTAAGCTCTTATTGATAGATGTCACCATATTTCCAGGGGTTTCTGATAGTACAAACGAGTCTATCAGCGCTGAGGCTTCAGCTCCATGTTCCCCAGCCTATCAAAACGCAAAAGCTTTTACGTCTGAAAATCCATTCTTCATATATCCTATGCAGCCATCATATGTTTCTGGCCCCTCATTGGTAAGATACTTACTCTCTGAAGATCTAGTGAGCTTTCATCCTTTTATGTCCAAAAAACGCTAATCTGTGACAAAGACACTATTAAATGATGAATCTTTTGGTCTAAATGATGAAGTATCATCCATTTTACAGACCATATCACGGGTGATTGCTAGTAAATTTTTTCCCACTAGATATAGCGATGTGGTGCTTCAAGTTCCAAACAAGAGATCATGGGCTTTGAATTGCACTGTCGGAACAAAAAATGGTAGGTTGAATTCAGGTTGGAAGAAGTTTGTGCAGGACAATAACATAAGAGTAGGTGATGTTTGTGTCTTCGAACAGGTTAGTAGATCCAAATTTTTATTCAATGTCTACATATTTCCTGCAGTCGAAGGTGTGTGAGGTGGTTCCACTTGTTTTAGATTCTGACTTCAATGTATACTTGATCTATTTGCCTTTTGTGTTTCTGCTTTTTGCAAAGAGGAGTATTCCTCCCAACATAAATAAAGCAATATCTTTTGCCTGAAGCATGTAAAAACTCAAAGAGTTTCTATTTTGTAATATTAACTTCTTGTATGTAGTTCTTTTTTTCATGAACTTCTTGTATATAGTTGCTTATGTTCAACTCTGACATATGTTAAGGCAATATGTCTCCCCTCTTTCATGTATTTCATTTTGGATATTAATGTTAGAACTAGGGCTTAAAGTCTAACCACCGGGCACCACAACGTTGATTCCGCTGGAAAGTGAAGAACCTTTCTAATGGTTGAATTTGATGATTTCAAGATTTTGGATTCTAAATAAACATATGAAAGGTTGACTTGATCCTGAACTGCATTGATGAAGACCAGCAAACACATTTTGGATATAATACGAGAGTACCTAATTGTACATAGAGTTTCTTGTTTGTGAAATCTATTCACGATCACAACTCATGAGGAGAAAGGAGGAGCCGAGTAGGAACAGAAATTTATTGGAATGCCAGTGATATTCCTTGAACAGTGCATGTATAACGCTCATGACCTTTCGTTGTCCGCAACAGACTCAATAAGCTTAAATCTCACAGAACCAAAGATCAAACTCTTTGACGGAAATAGCAACAATTTCATAGTTAACTTGTCTCTGCAAGAAAGTGTGCTGATCTGAGATATTGGACTACTTCCTTTGTAACCCGGGGTTTTGATAAATGGATGTCCTCATCTACAGCATGATACATGGAAACATCTAACATAATTGGTCCTTTACATGAGATATTTCTCAAATAAATTCTTGGTTTCTTTTGTTCATACGCTTTTCCACCCATATCAAAGACCTAAATTAGCACAAAGTCGAATATGATTACAGAATCTAGTTTGATTATCTTGGATAAAACTATCACGAGGATTGCTTTTGTTGGATTATTATAAGCAGCGGAAGCAATCTCAGTATTGACGTGTATTCTAAACAATTAGCACATACGCAGTTTCATGAGTTATGCATTTTAAGCAATAAAGAAAAAGATAAACTAAGTTATGCATTTTCATTGTAAACCAATGTAAAACTAAAATAATTATCCAACACTATCGTCATTCCTAGTATTGAATTGAATTTCTTTTATTAGCATTAGTATTGATTTGAGCTTTGTTTGAGTTACTACATTTATGCGACAAAAATTATTTATCATTTAAGAATGTTAAGTCTAAACTTGAAATAATACGTTAAAAGATAAAATTGTGAAAAAGTTTTAGAAATATTTATAAAATTAAAATAAATATTTGTATGTATAAAATATTTTTAAAAATTATATAAATGTACTAACGGGTTGGTTTGGTTTCGGTTTGACTTTTTTTAGTTAAAACCAAACTAAAATAATTATGGTCGGGTTTTATTTTTTAATACCAAATCAAATTAAATCAAACCATATTAATTTTTTTTTTTCGATTTGACTCGAATTATCGGTTGGTGCGGTTTGTCAATTTTCTCTGTACACTCTAGTTATAATTATACTGGATTTTATTGGAGATCAAAACGACCCCTTAAATAATTTGCTATGCTTCTATCCTTGTTATGACTCAGTATCACTTTTCCAAATTTCAACGATTAAAATACTTAGCTATGATGCAAAAACTTTCTATCAATTTCAACTACTATTTTAACTTCTAATCATGTTGTTGCTAATACAATACGCAATACATTAATTTTTCAAAATTGCGTCCAACAATCTCTGATTTTGGTGTCAAATATCGAAGGAAAAATGGGAGGACACTTTACAAATTAATATGAGATATGGTGTAAATCATGCTACAAGAAAGCTGATCAAAATTTCTTAATTCCCTCCCCCCACTCCCCACCCCCAC
>MCJB01013637.1:57750-70585 GCA_002018475.1 Nicotiana obtusifolia | reverse complement strand
AAAAAAAAAAAAAACCCCATCAAATGTGTGGTAAAGATCTTTGAACATATCCAACAAATAATTTCAGTTTGTTAGTGTATTGGTAGAAAGAGTAAAGGCATACTCATTTGAAATGTGATAGATGAATTGTTGGCGACTCCTTTACGTGCAGCAGCAGATATCATACTGAACCAAGTACGATTGCATTCCAAGGTCTTAAGATTCTCCACAGACCTTATCCAAGAGGAATTGATACCTTTGGAAATGAGACAACGACTACAACAACGATACTATGGGTTTAAATTCATCCATGGGGCTTTAACTTATTGTTCGTAACACTAAAGTTATAAAACAATTTTTTATTGCAATAAATTGAATGAATTAACTATTTTTACTTATGGAACTAATTTTTTTAACAATAAAGTTACTAAATTATGATTAGTTGCCCATAAAACACAAATTATTGGAAAGTTAAATTTCCCGTGCTGGAAAATGACATGCCATCTCCATATCATCATTTGCCACGTAAAATTTTCTTATCACAATAACATAAATAATTAAAAATACATAAAAATTAAAAGAAACGAAAAGGAAAACGAGTTGCTGCAAATCATATGTGCAAAGTAAAACTTTTGTTTTTTCAACTTCGCTGGAGAATCAAAACTGCTAGGGCCTTCTATTTGCCAGGGTACTACAAAAGCCGCAACCGAAATCTGAGTAGAAATGGCATGGGTAGTCATTTGATAATGTGGTATTTAATTTTTATCTAGCATTAAATGCTAAGCAAAAATAGTCATTATTTTATTAAAATTAATACGAAAAGATAATTTACCTTTTTTTTTATGAGTGCTGTGTAAATATTAAAGACATGATGTACTAAAGTTTAACAACAAAAGGTGCAAATACAGGACTACAGGACACTTTGTCCTTAATATTCACACAGCACTCATGAAGTTAACGATACCATATCCTTAACATTTACACTGCATATATGAAATTAAGGGCAGGATGTCCTAAACTTTAAAACAGAAGGTGCTAATACAGAACATTTTGTCCTTACAATATGCACAACACTTCATGAAGTTAGGACACCATGTCTAGCACATGGGTATTTTTGTCCGGGCGAGTCAAAATTTATTAAAGCACTGGCTAAAGAGTAAAATATTTTTTAAATAATGACTTGAGAGTAAATACAGCTCTAATTAGTGGCTAATTGTGCACTTCCCCCGAAATCTGACGCCATTGGAAAACCCTTAACAGAAAATCTTTAAGATCAAACATGTAACGTTAAGCTCCGGTATGACCATAAAATTTAAGAGTTTTTTTTTTTTCCAAATTTTATTTTCATTTATCTGTTTGTTTATAAATTTTAATCTTTTTTTTGGTAAATTTTGAAAACAACATTTTCAAATACCAAAAACAGCTTTGGAGTAGCTTTTGAAGTTTTCGGTTCACAAAATTTCAAATTCTTGAAAATGCATGTCCAAATACAATTTCAACTTTCAAAAATTATTTTTCATCTCGTCTTCGAAAACTTAAATTTTCAAATTTCAACCAAATTTATATCCAAATGCTAGCTAAATAATTTCACAAATCCTCAACTTTTGACATTTTGGAAAATCAAATCGAGCAAAAAACCGCTTCTACGCCTGTAATTATGCGATGAATATCGTATAAGAGCTATCAAAGCATATGCTTCTCGTCAACATCGATAGCCAAGAATCGTTCCGTAATCCGGAAGCGATTTTTCCTTTTCGTTTCTTTTTAATTTTTATGCCTTTTTCGTTGTTTATGTTAAAAATATAGATTATAAAAGGGTGGATTTTTGTGATAAAAATATTCTCTTGTGGCATGGACACTGTGGCAAAATGATGATGTGGGGATATATGTCATTTTCCAGAGCCAAATATTTTATTTTCCAATGATTTGTATTTTTTAGACAATTAACTCATAATGTAGTGACTTATACTATTAATAAAAATTAATTTTGTGACTTTAGCTTTATAAACAGTTAGTTTAGTGATTTTACTGTTATAAAAAATAAATTTATAATTTAGTATTACAAAAGTAAATTTAATGATCATTGGTAAAATTAACCCCCCATATTGTGATAGTAAAAATATTCAGAATCGGTGCACATGATAAATCTTCTTATTGAAATAATATACAAATATTATTTCAAATTTTGGAATCAATATGAACTTAAGTATAAATTCTTAAGAATTTAAAAAAAGAATTTACATATGCAAAAAGTATATGAAAAATACAATAAGAAAATATAGTTAATAATTTAAAAATTAAAAATAAAGATTTTTTTTTAAAAAATGAAAAAGAAAAATACTTACTTTGCTCTCGGCGCACGTTAGCTAACGTACGCCAAGCTGGCGCATCTGCCATGGGAAGGGGGCAAGGTCGAGGACGAGGAAGGTGGAAAAAAACGTCGATTCTTACATCTTGAAGTTTAGTAAGCAATAGTGCAAAATCTGGGAAGGTAATTCAAGCTCAAACACAAGAATTGAAGACACCGGAACAACAAGGGATAGTGATGACTGGGAATGATGAAGCATCTTCTTCGATGAACTCTGAGGTGAGCAGGAAATTGACTCTTAGTACGCTATTATTACTTGAGCAAACTGGTAAAATTGTCACTCCTAGGGCTGATGAGAAAACAAATGAAACAGTAACTCTGCCTAACCCTAATGATTTACAAAAGAAAGGGGAAATGAGTAAGGAATAAGCCATAGATAAAATTGAGGCCCCTGTAGCCCCTACTATGATTGAGAATCTAATTGAGAATCCTAAAGCGATGAACCCTGCAAATCGCAGAGCTGAACCACGAGCATGGGCCAATTTATTTCAGCAGAACCGCGCAGCCACTCATGGAATGACACTTAGATACATCCTACCTCAGATTGTGGATGGGTAAACAATGGTATAATTAGATCCTCAAGATGTGGAAGAGGCATATGAGAAATGGAGTGTTGCGTTAATAGCCTACATCATTAGAGATAACCCTGGATATAATGTTATGAAGCATTATATTGCTCAACATTGGCTTGATGTTGTTGAACCAGATCTATTCTTTCACGATGAAAGGTATTATGTGATCAAGTTTCAGTCATTAGTAGGCATGCACAAAGTCTTCTATATTGGTCCTCACACTATCAGAAATAGGCCAATAATTCTCAAACCATAAACACCAGAGTTTGACTTAAGCAAAGAGTTCCTCACTAAAATACCTCTATGAGTGATCTTCCCTAAACTACCTATGAGCTACTGGGGTAGTGAAGCACTAAGAAAAATTGCTAGTGCAATTGGAAACCTATATTTGCTGATGAGTGCACCACCAAACAAACAAGAATCTCCTATGCAAGGATGCCGATCGAAGTCAATCTTACAAAAACTTTGCCTGCAGAGATTACTGTGTGGGATCCTAGAGGCAGAAAATTTCAGCAAGAACTGGTATATGAATGGAAGCCAAATTATTGTGATAAATTTCAGACCATTGGCCATGTATGCCACAATCAACAAGGCCCTAGATAGCAGCAAGGAGAGCAACCAAAGAGAAGAAGAGAAACCAAAAAGATCATATATATCAATGGAGAACTAAGATGCCTGTGATACCTAAAGTTGGTCACAAAGAAGTTGTAACGAATGAAGTTGTCAATAAAACAAATCAAACCTAAACTGATGCAATACAGGAGAAAGTTTAACCTTGCTTACCAGCGGTGACCCGGGAGCATATACTCAGAGGCAACTTGCAATGGGAGCTGGGAACACAATATCAAACACAGTGGACAAAGGCAAAAAGCAAGCAAGCCCAGAATTAAGCCTAGAGAAATTTCCTATGTTAACACCTAATACTAGCAGAAGTGGCTCCAAAAATATAACAATTGGTACCAGTGGAAGCTCTTCCCTACCTCATGACAGAGGTGGGGGCACTAAATCCAACCAATGACTTGGTTATTGTGGAATATCAAGGGTATTAATAAGTGGTACAAGCGGAAAGAACTCAAAAATTATTTGAAGATCAAAAACATTAAGCTTGCAGGTATCATTGAAACTAGAGTTAAAGAGCATAAAATAAAGAGAGTAAGCTGTCACATTGCCCCTGGCTGGGAGATACTTACTAACTATAATGATGTTGTGAATGGAAGGATTTGGGTGATATGAGATTCAAACTACTACTCAGTTACTTTACTTAAAGCAGAAGCACAAGTTATACATTGCTCTGTTAAAAGGTATTATGGGGGATCAAGATTGTATATTGTCAGAGTCTATGGTTTCAATACTATAGAGAGAAAGAAGCAATTATGGGGAAGTTTGACAGATATCGGGCAAATGACCTACATATCATAGCTAATTGGAGGAGATTTTAACTCTGTACTACAAATACAATATAAAATGCATAGAAATCCAATCAACATGTCTGAAATCCAAGATTTTAATAAGTGTGTCCAAAACTTGAGCCTTAGTGAATTGGCATGGGAGGGTGAATATTACACGTGGTCTAATAAGCAAGATGGGAGTGACAGAATATGGAGCAGAATTGATAGAATGTTTGGCAATTATGAGTGGATGATACAATGGGGTCATGTAGCTACTATATATGATGTTCCTTTCATCTCTGACCATGCTCCTATGAGCCTAAGTTTAATTGTTAGCCAAGAAAATAGGAATACTCCTTTTAAATTCTTCAATGTGTAGGTTGAGTATGAGAGCTTTTTAAGCATTGTTCAACAAGTATGGCAGCAGAGATTATATAGTAAGATTATGCAGAATATCTGGATGAAACTGAAAACACTTAGGCCGGTGCTTAGGAAACTAAATGTTGAAGAGTTCAAATTCATAAGAATGAAAATTGAGAAAGCCAGAATTGATCTTGTTAAGGTCCAAAGGAGCATAACTACTAATTGCTCTGATGAACTACTGTTAGAGGAAAAGGGGCTGATACAAAATCTGGAGAAGTGGGACTTGTTAGAAGAAAGAGCCTTGAAACAAAAAGCTATGCAAGATGGATAAAAGTAGGAGATTCTAATACAAAATACTTTACAACTGTTATGAATGAAAGGAATCAGAGAAAGCAAATTCTGGAACTTACTTCTATTGCTGGAAACAGACTAAATGATTCTGAAGCCATCAAAGAGGAGATTGTGGCTTTTTACAAGTCATTGATGGGGTCTGTTGCACATTCACTTCCTGCTATAGATAAACTGGTGATGCAAAAAGGTTCAAATCTTACGCAGCAACAAAGAATTTTTCTATGTAAAGATGTGACGGAAGAAGAGATCTATGAAAGGCTATGCTCCATTGGAGAAGATAAGGCTCCTGGTGTTGATGGGTATAATGCATGCTTTTACAAGAAGGCTTGGCCAGTTATCAAGGATGAGATTATTGAAGTTGTCCTGGATTTCTTTGCTATTGAAAAACTATATAGAGCTATCAATTGCACTGCTATTACACTGGTTCCTAAGACTAATAAGCCAAAAACTGTTAAGGAATTCCGGCCAATTGCCTATTGTACTGTGCTATACAAACTGGTTTCCAAGATCCTTGCATCAAGAATGCAGGGAGTCATTACCACAGTTATCAATGAAGCTCAAGCAGGGTTTATACCTGGGAGGAGGATTGCTGATAATATAATCTTAGCACATGAGTTAGTGAAGGTCTATTCCAGAAAGAACATCTCTCCTCGATGTATGATCAAGATTGACTTTCAAAAAGCTTATGACTCTGTGGAATGACCAATCTTAAGGCAAGTTATGAAAGAATTGGGGGTTTCCTCAGTTATTCATCTCTTGGGTAATGGAGTGCACACAAACAGTCAATTACTCCATCACAGTTAATGGAGAACCAACAGTACCCTTCAATGCTACCAAGGGACTAAGGCAAGGTAACCCAATGTCACTCTTCCTGTTTGCCATAGCAATGGAATATTTGAGTAGGAACCTGGCTAGTCTCAAGATGGATAAAGAGTTCAAATACCACCCTCGATGTGCCAAGCTAGGGATTACACACCTTAGTTTTGCTGATGATTTGCTGCTTTTTAGCTAGAGGGGATATGAAGTCAGTGAAGGCTCAGCAAAAGTTCTATAATTCACTCATGCTTCTGGGCTATAAGAAAATCTAAATAAGAGTGAAGCCTACTTTGGAGGGGTTACCTCAGACCGTCGACAATAAATACTGTAGTATCTGGGTTTCTCTGTTGGTGAATTGCCCTTCAAATATCTTGGTGTACCACTGTCTACCAAGAAGCTTAGTGTTCTTCAGTGGCAACCTTTCATTGCAAAAATGACTGCCAGAATTACTTCTTGGACTGCTAATAATTTGTCTTATGCTAGGAGAATTCAATTAGTGCAGAATGTGTTTGGCATACAAGCTTTCTGGCCACAATTGTTTGTAATACCTACAAAAGTGATCAAGCTTTATTGAAGGATTGTGTAGGTTGTTTGTAATACCTACAAAAGTGTTCAAGCTTATTGAAGGATTGTGTAGGTCCTACGTATGGTGGGGGTCAATGAAATTACAAAGAAAGCATTGGTTGCTTGGGATAAAGTCTGCATGCCTAAAGCTGGGGGTGTCCTTAACATCACTAACTTGAAGCTTTGGAACAAAGCAGCAACAGCAAAGACTTGCTGGGACTTAGCACACAAGCAGGACAAGCTGTAGATTCGATGGATACACACATATTACATCAAAGGGCAGCAAATCACTAAGATGTCAATACCACAACAAGCTTGCTGGATGGTGAAGAAAGTTATCGAGGCTAAAGAAGTACTGAAGAACATACACTTTCAGCAACCACATAAAAGAAGTTTGATCAGACAAATCTACCTGTCTTTTTTTGGTGACAATAGTCGAGTGGAATGGAAGAGCTTAATGTTCAACAATGCAGCACGACCAAAAGCAAGATTCACAATGTGGCTGCACGGAAGGCTGCTGACGTGTGATAGACTAAGCAAGTGGGGGATTGTTGTATATGCTCAATGTGTGCTCTGCGTAATGCAAGAGGAAATGAGAGAACATTTATTTATGCAGTGTGAATACACAAAGAATATCTGGAATAAACTATTTCAATGACTGCAGATACAATACTTGGGAGCACTGGATTGACAGGAATTCACAAATGGATAATTAAATACTCTAAAGAGAAATCTCAACGGGAACAAGTGTTTAAAATTGTGTATGCAGAAGCAGTTCATCAAGTATGGATTGAAAGGAACCTTCAAATCTTTGAACAAAAAACTAGAGTATGAGAGCATATCGCGAAGGAAATTGATTATGTTTGTAGTGTTCGAGTAACACCTAGGAACATGTCTTTCATGCATAGCCTGTGTTTTTAAGGAGTATAGTGTGCCCTTTGTCATGAGATCTGATAGCAAGCTGTGTTTGCTTTGCTACGGTTTTGTAATTGATTTCTTGGTGATTAATAAATAAGTTAGCTACCGAAAAAAAAAATTACTTACTTCCGAAAGAAAGTCTAATCGTAGTCGAAGACGAGTACTGCCTGAAGTCAATATTGTCCCTCTAGTTTTTGGGAAAAACAGAACCGAAGTCATCTTAAGTGTTTAGTGAACCCTGGCCGTTCTCTATCTCCATGTAAAAACACAAACCATTGAAATTTCAAGAGCCATTCTCTTGAGAATTCAACCAAATTTCATGCAATCCAACTTGTATCCGTCCAGTAGAGCTCGTTCTTGTTTCTCATGGAATCCCCACAATCCCCCGCCCAAAATAGCCATAGCCAATAACCTCAACTCCTCCATAAACTTTCAAGAACAAAGGCTAAGTAAAAATATCCGCTGTGATTCTTCTTTTTCATGGATTCCAGGCAAACCCCACATCCCCAAGCCCAAAACAGACATACCCAATAACCCGAAAACCTCCATAATCTCACCAGCTGTTACAAAATCTCTGGAAACTTCATTAGATTTTGGAGAAGAAAAGTTGAATAATAAGCAAGAAATACCCAATGTCCCATATTATCTTCCAGTCTTGGTTCGAAACTCAGATAATCTTTGTAGGTATATTTGGGATGGGCATGACTTAAAATTGGTCCCTGTTGATGGGAATGCTTTTACTCTTTCTGATTTCTACTGTAATTTTGAAGATACAGTTCAAAAGTTGGTCAGAATTTGTGTTTTGGCTATAAGGAATTTTTTTCTTCCAAGGAAAGTTAGTAGTAATTACCTTGAATACGTGAAGTGGAAGTTTGTTCATCGTGTTTCCAGTTCTGCTCTCCAAGTTTTTGCCACCCAGGTTCAATTTTGTTTATTATTTATGTTTCAGCTTTTAAAGTTGTAAATTATTGTTATACAGTGGAAAGTCCAAACATTTTTTTTAATGTTCATATTTCAGCTATTAGACTTTTAAGTTATTGGTACACATCAAAGTTCAAATTTTGATATTGAATCTTCATGTTTCATGATTGAAGTTGTATATTGAATATTCAGATTTCCTATTAAAGTTGTAAACTATTGGTATACGTAAAGAAGTTGGATTTGATATTGAATTTTCATATTTAAGCTATTTATCTACTAAACTTTTGGTACATGAGTTCAAATTTGGTATTCGGTCATCTTATTTCAGATATTGAACTTGTAAATTGTTGTATTCGGTGAAAAGTTTCAATTTTTGTATTGAATGTTTGTATTTTGCTATCAAACTTGTAATATTATCTGTGTAGGTAATAAAGTTTGAAATTTTGAATTTTGATGTTGAATCTTCATATTTCGACTATTAAACTTGTAAATTACTCGTATATGGTAAAAAGTTTAGATTTTGATATTGCATATTCTTATCTCAGCTATAAACTTGTAAAACTTGTTTATTGGTATATGGTAAAAAGTTCAAATCTTCCATCGGAGCTCAGTGATAAGGTCAAGTGACTGCTGGAATTAGTCATTATGATCTTTATGTGGAAGTAGTCTTTTAATAGTTCACTGGTGGAATTGTACAGTAGTACACTTGATATATGTGTTCCTGCAAAATCAATAGCTTTAAGTGAGACATCTAAGGTGCTGATCACTCATATACCTGCCTTGACAATGGCTTGTGTAATCGGTTGTATTTTGTGAACGACGATATACAGGCTATGTTACGGGCAATTGGAATAGGGAACTCCTGTTCACTTCCATCAGCTGCTGCACTAAATTGGGTCCTGAAAGATGGTCTTGGACGGTTGAGCAGGTGCATCTACACTGCTAGCCTAGCATCTTCTTTTGATACCAATCTTAAGGTATAGCTTTTCTAACAGGGAATACTTTGTGCAACTCATCTTATAAAGCTTATTTTACTGTTCTTGATAATCAGAATTCATTTCTATCTTTTGGGAAATGATGCTTATATTTAAGCAAGATTATCTCAAGAGGCTATCTAAGTTTCATCTGGCATGCTTCTTACTTTGTTTTTTTTGGTGTTGGCTGCAGAGAGTAAGGTTCTATACATCTGTTCTCTTCAGTTTGAGCATTGGAGTTGAATTATTGACTCCTGTATTCCCACAATACTTTTTGATGCTTGCATCAATTGCCAACATCGCCAAGCAAATAAGCCTTGCGTGTTACCTAGCAACTAGCGTAAGTCTCAGCTTCAAAACATATGATGTTATATTTATATGCATGTGAAGTATAGCACTTTTATCCGATCAGTAATCTCAAATTCTCAGCTTTAGCTCCTTGTTATGATACTTGGTAGATGTGAGCTAGTTATTTGACTATAAGCAATACCATTTCATTCTCTTGCCAGCCAGCAGTTTACCATGTTTAATTCCCCTTGTAGGTTCTAACAATTCAACTGCAACTTGACATATGAATTAAGATCTATAACACTTCTCTAGCACTTGTTGTTATTTAAAGTGCTAAGATTAAGATCTAAAGTGCATTTGACATATTTCGATATAACAGGCTAATAAATCTATGCACTTAAGAGGCTTTGAATTTCTATTGTAAAGTCCCAAGTCAACTCTGGCATTTTAAGGCCGATGCTACTTAAGTTGAATTGCTCTCTGAAATTGAACTTGAGGTAAATGTAACTAGTTGAAGTTGAGTACCATAGCCATCTAATCGCTTCCGCAAATGGCCAATTCACATTCATAATTCATGGAGATCTGAAAGAAGGAATTTGTCTTCTGTTAAGCATTTTTAGCATATTTATAACATCTAGAAGAGAATTTATGCAATGAATTTCTCAACATGACATTATCTGCTATTAACTGCTTGTTTTTGCCAGTTTATGGGGGAACGAATATGTTGAATAAGTTTAGTTTCTTAAATAGCCAAATCACATGTTAATTTTTGTGATCTGAATAAGCACAATCATCTTCTGGATTTGTCAGTCCATTGAGGTTTGAGCTGGATTTTTCCTGATCAAGAATTTATTGTTTACATGTTAACAGACTGCCGTTCATAGAAGCTTTGCAATTGCCGATAATCTTGGTGAGGTTTCTGCAAAAGAACAGGTTATGTATATAATTCATCGCGCCATTGCTGGATCTGTAGTGTTATGATTAATATTCCTATTTATTTCGCTATTCCAATCTGACTGTTGGTTTATGTTTCAGATTCAAACAGTGTGCTTTGATAATCTTGGTCTTGCACTTGCTGCAGCCCTGAATATACTATTTGCTAATAATCCAAGGTTCTTTTTTCCAACTTGAAATTCTGAACTATCGCCATCAGCTTCTTTTTTTGTATATTTCAAATTATCTAGAGATTCTTTCGATTTGCCTTCGTGAACCATTCTGTTTGGCCTATCTTGTTGTGCTTGAAGTGGAACAGTCTATACGCATTGCTCTTATCATTTCCTTTTTACACTGTGATATGAGAAGTGAGTGTGGTTATATCCTAAGTTGCTCGGACACGGGTGCGGATCTAGAGGTCGGATCCTTCGAGATGTAAATTCTAAGATTCGGGGATATGGATCCTAGTACGGATACGGGTGTGGGATCCAGCTAAAAGTAATTCAAAAAAATAAAAATATAAAAATATCTCTAAATTATGAGAATTTTGTGGAATACTTACGTATAACTTATAAAGTGTGTGTTTCTTTTTTATTCTCAAGTTGTAGATAAGTAAATGATTGATTTCTAGATAAGGTATGCTATTTTCTTTAAATTCACCCTATTTTTGGTTCTGATTTCGGGAATCAAATTGTATCTAGTCTCGAATTTTTTCGTTCGTCGTGGTCAAAGTACCCAAAATTGTTTGACCAGATCCGATACAGATCTCGTACCCACATCCATACTGTGTCATGTCAACACGGGTGCGGCACTTAAACTGCCATGTCGGAGCAACTTAGATTATATCTTCTACTATTTCCTTCCTATATATAAGGTCCTATAATCAAAGAATGAGTTATCATATGTTTGTGTCTTTTTCTGTACTAATCCTTGTGATGTAGATTCCTGACTTCTCGATGATGTAAAAGTTTGCAAGCAGGTCTACCATTTGTGGTGTACCCAATCTTCTCAGTGCTTGACCTTTTTGGTATATATCAAGGACTAAAGCATGTGCATCTGCAGACATTAACTAAGGTTGACCTTCATTCTCTATGCAGAAGGATCAATTATCAAATTAAATTATACAGTCTTTCTTATAGGGAGTAGATTTAGTGAGAATCAACAATTAAAAGTGACAAGACTTGTTATGTTCACTTTAAGGGGAAGATATATGTGATATGTCATGGCCTGCTTAACAGTCTTTATTGTGTAAATATCAATCATCTTACACATGTTGATTCTGATCACTCCTTTTACATTAATTCCAGGATAGGCTTGAGATCATTATAAGCACATGGATTCAACAAGGATTTGTCCCATCACCTGCAGAGGTGAGTAAACAGGAGGGTATTGGCTTATCTTGGAGTAGAGGTAATTACTAACTTGCATGTTGCCGTAATAAGGCATTATTGCCTCGCTTGGTGCTACTTCATTATTAGATAAAGCTTCTTAATCAGCTTTAATCAGGCAGAGAGCCATGGTCTATCAGAATCGGTTACGTAAATCCTACACCTTGCACAGCAGAGCTATCTAAGAATATGATGGAATCTTTGATTAATGAAGACTTTTATTTCTTGAGCCCGGAGAGATTGACTAGTGAATCGAAGAGGAATCAGGAGGTATGTATAGCCAAAAGTAAAAAAGAGTTGTAATCAATGTGCTCTTAAGCTGTTGTTCTTGCTTTGCTGTTACAGTATGATGTCCTCCTTTCTCTGCGGGAAGGGACCGGCACTACAGATGTGATCAGGGGCATATTGCATGTAAGACATTATTATATCAATCTCTTACTCTCATAGCAATTAATACATCAGGTAATAATGTGGAAGGATGATTTTCCTTTTGCAAATGAACTATGGAGTGCTGGCAAACCATTACTTTTACTTCGAATAACATGTGTAGCAATAATTGTTAATGGTCTTTCACCTTATTTTGGTACTTTAATAATAATAAGTAATTATGGTGATTTACAGGCAAGTTATGTACGCAAGGATATAGAAGCTTGCGGCAGTTCCACTGCAGTTCTCGAGCAATGGTTTAACCTGGTTGAAGATGGTAAGAGATTAACAGAAGAAAATATAAGCCTGTTGTATGAGCAAATGTTGTCTTTGGGGTGGGCATGTAAGAATATTCTTTGGAGCACGCAGGAGCAACCTTGCTATAGATGGTAAGCAATGTTGTCTTCTTCGGGCTATGGTTTATTTGCAAAAGAGCAAAGATATCTATGATCTCCTTGTGCTTGTATATAACTGAACTTTTTGGCATCCCTCGAATAAAAAGAGTTGCCTTGTACGAGCCTGCCCGCACTGGTTTTCATTTTTCTCTCTGCAGGTGGGGAGAGATGAGGGTTTTTTTTTTTCTTTG
>MCJB01013637.1:0-57533 GCA_002018475.1 Nicotiana obtusifolia | reverse complement strand
AGAGAGAGAACAACTGTTGTACAAATTTTGAGTGGCTTTCTCCATGTTGTATATTAACTGATTAAGGTTAGAGTTGTTATCCATAGATTTTTGCTTCCTCAGTGCTCCATTTTCTCTGAAATGTGTTCTGAAGGTGTAGGCATACAAAATTTATTGAATTTAGATTCAATAAAATAATTTGGATTATATTTTAAGTTCAAGATATATTGGTCCAAATAAATATTATGGGCTAATATAATTAAATTAATTATATAAGTCCAACATATATGGATTAAATAAATAAGTTTTAATCCATTGGGCTAGCTCATTTATTTGGGCTAAAGTGATGAGCCCACTTCATTAAGCCTAAGATATTATCTTCCTAGAGGCCCAGTTTGGTGCACGTGTCAAATGAAAGAGCCAATAGGATCGTGTCACGTGTCAAAAATGACAAGGCATGCCAAGCCAAATCAAAAGGCCAATGAAACCGCACAACGTGTGCAAGTGACATGTTTTAGCCAATTAAATGCGGTCATGTCACATTTTAATTTGATTGGTCGGAAAGAGTTTGTTAGGGTTTCATAACCCAGAAGAGACACAAGAAGTTATAACAAGAAGCAAGAGAGAGCTCGTGGATCAAATGCAGCAAATTTCTCTACAAATTTCAAGCTTCAAGCAATTAAGTTCAAGCTCAAGAACAAAGAACAAATCAAGATTCAAGGATTACGAGTTCAAATCAAAGTTCGTGCTAGTTGAATTCAAGATCATCGTTCGCGACAACAAACTACATATTCAAGATCAAGCTCAAAGGCCCTTGGATTTACTTACAATAGAAGAATCAGAGGATTCATAGAGATTGAACACTTAAATATTTGAAATAAAAAATTACGATTGTTGTAATATTTTTTGGTCTTCATTTTATATTCTCGACGCAATTTATTGTCTACAAAAGGATTTAGCAATATATATATATATATATATATATAGGAAGCAACCTCTATCCTCTCCTGTGGGTTTACCCCTGAGTCTAATGCCTTAACGAACCTTAAGAGGGCATTAAGTAGTGAGGTGACGCCTCTCTCAAGCCAAGAAGTACATTTATCTTTTTTCTGAATTTTTCAGCATTTGTTTTATTCCCTAATTATTCTGCCGTAAGAAGTAAAGTCTCATAATTACTCCAACGTTTCACGAAACGAAAGCACCCATTCTTCAACTGATTCTTTCATATTTTAGGTTCACATAAAAATTACCACATGGTATGATTTCAGGTGTTTAAGGGTCATCTCAGAATTTATGAATCGGGATGAGGAATGAAGAAGGAAAGAAAGGAAGAACGTAGAGAATCAGTTAATGCAGAAGAAGATGATTGAGAACCTTATGATCAACGGTAGAATATTGCAGTAATTTTTTTTCTCAAACGGACTACTAGAATATAGTCAGACACATGTCTTCGTTATGTTAAGTTGTAGTTGCTTCTTATATTGTTTTCGTATGTTTAATTTTTGCTACTATTTAGATTTGGACAAATAGAAAGATTGAAATGTTTATTAATAGAAACTTTGAGTTATCTATTTTCTCCATTTTCACTTTATTTCTATAACCGTCTCTTTATAGGACATTTTGATATCTATTTATGTCCTCTTTCAAATATGTATGTAACTCCCAAATATTATTTAATGTGTAACTTTATGATACCCTTTTGTTTTACCCATGTACGCCTAGTTAAATTCATTAGCAATGACCGTCAGCTTAGGACTCTTTCCTTCTGTGTTCAACTTATTTTCGAACATTGTTACTTTTGATACAGACAGGGTTGTGATTCTTTTAGCAAATTAAAATTAGGCGAGTAATAGGTTATGTGTGGGTATAATTTTACCTATTTTGTTTTTAAGGTGATGTATTGATATGTTTTTAGCGGATTCTTATAATTTCCAATTTTGCTGTTCTCTTCTTCCTACTTTCTTCTCTAACCGGAATGAAATTTGTTGAATTGAGAAAGCAAGTTTCTCCTGGTACTAGAATTTCTGATATCAGTTGTTTTCTATTTCAATCAAAAGGAATTAGTATATGATAAAATTTTCAATTGTCCAAAATAGAATGTCAATTAAATTGAAGCTTGAAGATTTCGTCCTTTTATGAATTCTTTCCCCTTTTTTATTATGTTGTATGTTGAATTTATTGTAATAGCTTTTTAAGGAAATGAACAATTCTTTTTGGATTTTTTGAAATTTTAGCATAGCCTTGATGATTTTGAGAAAGGAAAGGAATAGCTTTAGAGTGAAAGCACAATATCGTTACACCTCTATGAATTATTATATAAAATCTTTCTTTGACCGATAAAAAGTACACAAGTAAAGAAAAAAGATAAAACTGAATACAAAATCTAATCTATTTGGATTTGAAGATTATAAAAAATTTAAAGCATTAAAAAAATTATTTCATAAATGAATAAGGTCGTTTACAACCGTGCGAAGCGCGGATCAATTCACTAATTGTTTGATACGATGAGGATATTTTAGGCGTCTACATTATTACATCCTTCTGTGTCTTTCTTTTTGGCAAATACATATTTTGGTGTTTTTTAATTATTAAATGCCCTCTTCACGTGAGACTTTTCGCTCATGACGTGGGTTGAGAACCATGAGGTCTCAGGTCAAATTAGGTTCAAATTTGAACAGAGATAAAAATGTAAGGCGATTTTTTTTCATTTGTCCAAATCTGATGACTTATAGCTTGTTTGGCCAAGCTTTTCCTAAAGCCAAAAGTGTTTTTTTCCCCAAAAAGTAATTTTTTTCAACTTGAGGTGTTTGGCCAAGCTTTTTTTTTTTGGGAAAAAAAAAATACTTTTTGGAAGAAGCAAAAACAGTTCTAGAAAAGCAAAAAAAATAAATTCTCCCTAGAAGCAGAAGCAGTTTTAACTTTTTTTAATTATCAAAAATACCCTTAGCAAAATATAGTATATACCAAAATAACCTTACTTATTTTAAACCTAATACTTAGAATTAAGATTGTATTATTGAGAATTCTCCTAATGTACAACTAATTTGAATAATTTGTGATATATTTAAGTCATCTTGATAGAATTAAAGTACTTTTTAATTTTATTTTCAGGTTTTACTTAAATAAAATGAAGCAACTTAATTGTTATCTTTAACAATAAATATTTGAGATTATTTATTTATTTATATAATATAATATAATTAATTTCTCCATGTCCTCATTTGTAATTTGATACTTAAAAGCACTTTTTAAAAGTTTGGCCAAATACAAATTATTGCTCAAAAGTAGTTTTCAAATTGATTAACCAAACACAAACAAGTACTTTTTTGAAAATCACTTCTCAAAATAAACTAATTTTTCCAATTTGGCCAAGCAGGCTGTTAGTTACCTGGTACCTGTTGCTGGTGGTAGGTAGCAAGTATCTCATAGGATTAGTCGAGGTGCGCGTAAGCTAGCCCGGATACCACAGTTAAAAAAAGGATTTATGAAACATAATCATCTAGTACCACTGTACAGCAGAGAATATAGAAAGTACGATTAATTATGTATCGTCATATACTTCAAACCTTAGCAAGCTTGTATAATAGTTGCTTTATATAATGGTGGTAATGGTGGTTGATATCACTTGTTTGAGTACAACCACGCATACAACAGATTAGTCTAGAGCAGAGTTTTCTGTTTTTCACTTCAATGGATCCATTCACTGCAACTGTAGTTTCGAACATGATAACATTTCTTAAGCAAAACAGCATACGTTTTCTTGTTTAAGCAATTCATAATTTTGTTTACCTACTTAATGATTCAAAACTTGATTGGGATTAGAGTGTTGCAGTTTGACAGTTGAACAGTTTCATCCACAATTTACCAAAAAAAACTGCAATATACCATAAAATTTGTTACCCATCCTGTGACTTCTTTCTTTTTGGTTTACCCCTCCAGATGTCTGGAAGGTTTTGGCTGTTTAACACCTTTACCAGGGCATATTTCTCATTAAAGCACCGCAATACATCATTAGCATCAGCCTGAGCTAAAATCTTCGGAACCATCGGCCATCATTTGTTACGTAGCAAGCCCGATGTAGATAGAAGGCGTAATGCTTGATTGGAGTTGTTCAAAACAGCTGATGATCTTGATACCTGCATCTTGCGTTTCTTTAAGAATTCCAGTGAGTTCTCTAAGCACATAGGAGGTGGTAGATCCTTCAAAATAACTGGTCCGGACCTGACCAAGCCACAAGAACACAACGAGTAACTAAAAGTGGGGTGTCAAAATTATACACAATTAAAAGCAGAAGAGTAGTGCATGATCCTCACCCAGAGCTCTTGGATCTTTTCTTTTTAGAGGTGGGCTTCTTCTCATGTTCTTCCTCTGAGTCTGACGAGAAAACTTTCCTGCACAATGAGTGAGTACCCTTTTTCAAGAACAGAGAAGTATGTGAAGAATATAAGCTAAGGATACACTAAGAAATGCAACTAACTTCTCACGAGCTGCAAGGATTTTCACAATCTCATCAGGTAGCATTCCTCCATTGTCCTTTGACTCCTCAGCATTCTCAGGTTCTTTTATGTCTTCAATGCTTTCATCATTTCGCGTAGGTCGTGGAGTTAACTTTTGAGCCCATTGTCTACGACGTTCCTTACCTTCTCGAACAACTCTACAACGGAGCAGTCATTTCATAACAAAAGATGCAAAGACCATATAATTCCAAGCCAAGAATATCAAATTGAATACGTGGAATTTCCCACGAACATCCACCATATGAAGAAAAATTACAAGCAAATTTTACTAGTTTTCAGGACTTAAATATTGGGTCATCCCTAATGTTATAATATAACAGTCTCGAAGGACCATAAGCACAAGTAAGATGCCATTGACACTATAGATAAGATATGCAAGGAATGGCAAATAGAATAACTTTCATATTTCCTTGAAGCTAATACTAACTTTAAATCTTATTATTTTTTTGAGAACCTACAAATCCCCAAGGCGAGTGGCTCACGGTGTGAAACTCGATGGATAATAGGCCCGCCCTTCTATCCTTGTTCACTTAAACACCAATTACTACGCTTTTGTCTATGGCAGAGTTCGAACCTCAGACGTGCATGCTTTTGCCTACAGCGGAGTTTGAACCTCGAACGTGCACCTAACTCACACGTCATGCGTTGTACCCTTACTATTGGACCGAAGTCCGGGGGCCATAATACTACCTTACAATCTCCAAAACCATCAAAGCAAAACTAGTAGGGAAATACAACACCCAAAAAAACATCTGAATATCAAGCCTGGAGCAACGCAGGGATATAATACTTGTTTGCTTCTCAATTTACCAAAAACTTAAACTTTCTCCTTTTCTTCTTCTCACAACACTTTCCAACAGAAATGCAAGTTTCTCTAATTCAAGCCTTAAGAGGTCGTAAAAAGCTTCCTCAACAACTTGGAAAGGATTCAACTTTCTCCTCACCATATTGGTCGATAATATAGCTAAATTCAGCTCTAGTGACCAATGGCCAATAAATTCCGCAGTCAAGAAGATTTTCCATCTGAAAATTGAAGTTATAAGAGTTCGCCAACAATTCCACTAACCTTGGTAGGGAAAAATCTAACTAATAAAAGAGCATACCTAGCCTTATTTTCTCGTTCAACTTTTCTAATCTCCTCATCTTTTTCAATTCCCTGCAATCAAAACCAATTAGCTCAACTACCACTACATCTGATATTGCAAAAAAAAAAGTAATTTGATCAGAAAAAACACAATAAAATGAACCTGTAAGGTAGTGAGTTCTTCGGGAGCATCGGAATCGCTCTCTTCCCCTCGTCCCGACATATCGACTGAACAAGGTATCGCACTTCTGCAACGGGTTTTAGGGTTAGGGTTTTAGCTCAGGAAGACGGTCGGACCGAGTTAGTACGCTTGTGAAATTATATTTATCTTACCCAATGTTAGCCCAAATAACTAAACATCCCACTATTCTACGACCCTATTACGAGAAAATTACAAAAATGATTGCTTGTGTTTTGAGATAGATCTAAAATAGTCCTTGGAATATATCTGGAGCAATTTAATCTTTTAATTTTGTAAAAAATGAACATTTTGATTTTCGTCAAATTTTTGCCAAACTCGTTGTTAGATTTAAGGGTAATAGGAAAAAAAAAAAAAAAAAAAACTTATTTCACTTACAAATGAAGTAAATAACTGGTTAAGATATACTAATTGTGAAGAACTTAAGCACTTAGGTTATATTGGAGGAATTAAAAAGATGGTATCAACAGAAGCTAATATAATTTCTTGTCGGAGGATTAAGAAATATAACTCCAGATTACTCCTGTAACATTTGATTGTCCATATAAAAACTACTGATTTTCGCAAAAATCAATGTACAAGTGAAATAAGAATACTTCTACGTGTAAAAGACTTGTACTAATTTGGAAAATTACCAGTTATGTCCGTGCATAAATAAATTATTAGAAAAAATAATCAATTCATAAAATATTATTAATATTAGCCAAATGCTACTAATATTACCCAATTAGTTATTTGTAGCAAAAAAAGGTCAAATATTTACTTTCTTCTGAGTGAGTATTGTTGGAATAGATTAGGTACATCTTAAGGAGTTCGATCTCAATTTTGGGTTGATTTGGTCGAGTTTTGAGGTGGTTTGAATTGGAAATTCGAAGTAGAAGATAAACATGAAAAAAGATGATGTGTATCACAATGTGTATAATCTATGTATCGCATATGTATCATATGTGTATCAAATGTGTATCACATGTATATCTATGTATATATGTCTAAGATACATGCGTGATACATTTTTAAACTTGATTTTAAATACGAATTTTGATACCAAACAAGTTCAAATCACCTCTAATCTTGCTCAAATTTTGCATGTGGTCTCATTTATATATTTTTAACGAATTTCAATCATTCCCATTGAAAAAAAATTCTTTCTTGCCTAATTTTCTAATATTTTATATTATTCGTAATAAATTTTGACTCCCAACTAGTCTTACTCGCCGTCAAACTTTATCAAATTTTATATATTGCCTCTTCTATGTGTTTTTAACGTATTGCAACGATAGCCATCGAAAAAAATTTATTTTTTACCTATAATTTTTTAAATGTTATATATCATTAGTAATTTCTCATAATAAGAAACAATTAAAAAATTATTTGAACCATGTTTAGAACAACGCGATTCCTTTATTGCTTTGTTCTATTGACTTTTCATGTTAATGTTTATTTAGACTCGACGTGGGTTCTTGGTAATTCCTTAAACACTTATTTTGCATTCGTTACCAAGTTCATATTAGAAGCGTGAAATGCGTGTGAAGACTGGAAAAAAATGAGAACTTCACAAAATCCAGTCATAACTACTTGAAATGTCAAATTACAATTACTTAACCAGAAATGTTCAAACCACGTCCACAACAAAACCAAATCCACATTAAAATTATTAATCGTTTAATAGGAAGGAAGAGATCTGCTCACAGCATTGAACATTGAAATTCGTCAACCAAAACACAGTTCAGCTTTGCAACGATAGTTTATCAAACGACGTGGAGTACCAGAGACCAGATTGGATAAACCAACAGAAGGACAATACCAACTGTGTTAGATATACCATTGCTTTGTGTGAAGGAATTTCTGAATCCACCAGACGCTCTGATGTGCTCTTGGAGGAGATAGCAACCAATCAAAAGACACACCACAGTGCCAACCCAACTGTCTCTGAAAGTTTCGGCAAAGAGGTTGGGTGCAACCACTAGAAGTAGGATTAATGAACCAGGCATCTCCAACCAATCTGTGATCCACGACAACATTATAAAGAAGGGTTAGCATGTCGCGGCATCCATAAAAAGTGGGATTAGTAACTTGGAAAATTGGGCAACTAACTTGCTACAACAAGTTACAATATGTTGATACTATATACAATGTTTACAATGTCGGAGCATATAAGTTAAATCCTTGCATATATATTAACACCATAGAGCAAGCTTTGGTAGCATAAATATCGAGCAGCTAGATACATAAAGGAGCTTAAAGTAGTATCTCACAAGTTTTTTCCACCATCAATGGTTGTGTCGGAGCAGGTAAATATATTTGTGATGCTTATGCTCAAATATTCTAGGAGAAACTACATTAAGTTCATCATTGAGAGGTACAGAATGCAAAGGTATTACCATTATATGCAGATCATGCAATACGCTTCAGAACACATTTTGAAGAATCTACCAAAAGAAAGCAAAATCTCAAAGACAAACCTAGTGATTGTTCCCAGATGGCCATGCTGCAACTTCTTCAAAAGTTTCTATATTATCTCTAAAATATCCAGCGATGCACTCAGCACATTTTCCATTGATAAAACATTAACATAGTTACAGAAAGGAAAGTACTGGTAGGATGAATCAATCAATTGAAAATTATTGCTATTGGTGGCTGGCTAGTATCTCATCTCTGTGTGAAGCTCATGGTTATCAGCTGTATGAATCCTCACTCATCATGTTTCTCCATTTAAATGGAATTTAAAGAAGTATTTCGCATAAAAAATTTAAGTTGAATGTCCATGCAGTTTGGAAGATTTAGAGACATATCTCTTCTGTGATCCATGACATGTTAAATTGGTAGTTGGTACTTAATAAATTTGGGGTGCATATTACTTGCTAGAAAGCGTTTCCATCTGTTTTTTGAATATTAAGAACAGTAAGCGGAGAAGGTAACACAAACTTGGATTACAAAGCAAAAAACTTAATTGCAGAAAAAATAATAACAATAACCAATAGGTTGTTTTCATCATATAAATCAAAAGCTAGTGTTCATACCTGGAAAATGTCGTGGAAAGAAAAGCCTGAGTACTACTGCAACGAAAGCAATCCATTTCCCAACCTCTCCTCTGGATATTAGAAACGAAAATTGATTATTGAAGAAAAGAATCTCTTTGAATCAGGTAGCGATCAAGTTAAAAGAGAATTTCTTGGATGACAAAGAAGCAAGGAAAATCAAATAATAGCAAACTAGAGAAGTTTACCTGAATAAGTGGAATAACACTGAAGGGAAACTGAAGAAAATATAGGGAATTAGAAGTCCAGTCAGCATATTTGTTCTCCAGTTTGTCCGGTCCAGTATTAGCAAATAACTGCAGATAATATTTGCTTCAGTGGTTATTACCAAATCCATCAGGAAAAAGGTGTAAACTCTACAAGAAACCATTAGATAATACAAACCTGTGGTTGACTATGAAATAAATTTAAGCATTTTGAGTTCTTGCAACCAACAAACTGACCACATTCCACAAAAATAAATCATATTTTACCAGCTTCCCTTACAACATCAGAATATACTTACTCAAATCTATGTTGCGCAAACTCTCCAAAATGTTGCCGCACTCACGTCGGGTCCTCAAAAAATACACTACTTTTGAAAGATCCGACACGCACCCGGCAACATTTTTGGAGAGTCCGATCAACATAGATTCAAATAGTTGAATTACTTCATCTAAAAGCTTAAAACAATTATATATTGCAGACATTTACTTAAATATTAGAGTAAGTTTTCTTTTACTTCAAGAATACAAGTGAAGCATCAAAACAACAAAGCAAGAACACTACACATCATGCACAAAAAAGCAACTTCCTGCACAAGGTAGAAAGCAGAGAAAGAGTAAAGGCCGAGCAATGAAACGGTCGAGCGAAAATAAGCTCAACCACAGAAAGAACAAGTAGACAATCTAAAGAGCAGTGCTAGGAAATCATAGAAATCTCAAACAGCTCATGTTACCAAGATAGGAGTTGGGCAGAATTTAATTTGGTGCACCAAAAGTAGTCACAACGTTTTGAAATGAACCCTTCTTTAGGCCTCAAGTGCATATTTCATGCCTAGAAAAAGCTATACCTCGATGCCAGACAATATGAGCATCATGTCATGTTCTTTGGAGTGATTACTTAATATCAAGGTAGTAGGCTAGTTCTTTCACAAGGACACACGAGATTACTTAACTTTGTTTTTAGATATGATCAAGGCAAGCATATGTCGTAAAATTAGGCTTTGCAAAGTAACACAATGTTTTACATAGGTTCTCCCAATGTCTTCTTTTGGCATACTTAATTTTTCCTTTTTTTTCTTGGATATCATAGTGTCCGGGCCAGCTTGCGCGCACCTCGACTAATTCCACAGGATACCTGCTATCTCCCACCAGCAACAGGCATCAGGTAACTCTATCCACCAAGTTGGGCATAATTAAATTGATTGAGATGATATCGCAATATCTATTGTTGCCTATAAAACTGCATTGACAAATAAAAGATAACGAACAAGAAAAAAGAATGACTTCCAAGATTCCATTAAGGTATTAGCACAAGACAAATAGATTTCCCATATCCATGTAAAGGTGGATTCAAGATTTAGAGTCAACAGGTTGAAGTTCCAGTGGACCCACTAAGATGTAGGGAGAAACCCCTAGACTTCTTTTTGCATTGCACTGAAAGAGATCAATGACAGAGATTCTCCGACGCAGTGCAGCTATGTTTAGGATGAATCATTTGTCATGAAATGCAGGTCAACACTTGGGATGTATCTTCCCTTTTAAATAGATACCACGAAAATTTCTCCTGGACCTCCTCATGTTTTCGAAGTAAATTACTTCATTGAAATCTAAATAAATAGACACAACATGAAAAATATAGATAGGAAAATTACTCTTAGGAAATTATAGGGCAATGAGTTGGTATTGACCTCTTCATAATATGTTAAAAGCAAAGTAAATTAGAGTAGGGTTAGTAATGTAAAAGCAAAGCATTGAATTTGAGGGACTATAGATACAACATTAAGCTTTATAGTAACAAATTATAGCAACTAAACAGGATGATCCCCAAAATCACGAAAAAGAAAAACAAAGATGGTATTCCATATCATGCTGAACTGAAGTTCTAGCTGCAACAAGCTCAAATGAAGTCGTTGAGTTGAAATATGGACACTAATATGCACAGCAATTTTCGTCCAACCAGAGCAAAGAGCAAATATTTAAGCATATTGGATCAATCCTATAATGCACATATTACTTGGTGGAAAGAAAAAATATTATCCTCTCCTACTTAGTAACTTTCCCCAGCAAATGTGTAAATGACAATAAGGCACTCCAACATGTCTCATTATCTAGGATTTAATATTCCTCAGGAGATTAACATGGCTGGTGGTTCTCAACTGCGGTATCAGCCTAGAAAATTTCATACATTAATTTTGAGGGAGCTACTTCCACATCCATGGTAATCACAGTGGAATATGCCCAATCCTTTTCCAGATCAAAAGTCTCTACTTTCCAACTAAGTTATCAACTGAAGCATTATTCAACCAAGTCATGTCGTGGCCGATGGATAACTGCATCAGTTTGGTATACCATCTTATTGTAGACTTAAATGTCGCTTGTTCTTTACTCGATGTATAAATTTTAGTCTAGCAGCACACATAATGTGCATTTCTCTTTCCTTTTCAGTAAGTGTTTTGATATGTAATTTACAGTGGACTGACACACTCAACTGCTCCTTAGTGGAATACTAAAGTGATTGGCCCCTAAATATGTTGGCAGAAGACCATCCTCTTACAAAAATTTAAATCAAACAAATTAAACATTATCCAATGAACAACCAAATTCGTAAAAGGATCTTTTATTAATTCCTCAGAAAGTGAGAATTAACCCAAAAACACAATTACTTTATGATAAAAGAAGTAGGATGAGTTTTCACTTTTAGAAAGTGGAAACCCCAAAATTAAAGGAGACAGTTTAAAGCTATTCCATGTTCAAAGTCCACTGACAAAAAGAATCTAATGGCGCCAAGCATTTCCCAGTTCCCAGTTCCCACATTGTATATTAAAGAAAAGTAAATCAAAACCCTTTCCAACAAACTTTAACGCTTAAAAAAATCAAAACATGAAACTATAAACAGATAAAAGTATTTGCTATAAATTGCTAATCGTTAAAAAGAAGTAAAGGGAGAGTTTTGAGATTACATGGCAGCAAAGGAGGAGAACCATTTGAGGAAAGAAGTGCCAAAACCAAGACCACCAAGTTTAGTGGCATGATCAAATAGCTTCTTAGCAGCTAACTTGAGCTCATTGATATCTTCATCAATCAATTTGCTAGTGTCTTCATCAGTTTTCATTGCCAAATAATCCATCCTCCCCATTTTTTCCTTCACTTCACCTCGACCGAACTAGATCTGAAAAGTTTGAGTATTGTTGATCTCTAATTTTACACAAGGATAAAGAGGAACACAGTAACGTGTACAGTCTGTCTCAAGTGTTTTTGTCCAAGTCCAGATCAGACGGCTCTTATAATTAATTGGGCACGTTGTTTTTGAGCTGTGTCTACAATACTTGCGGACACGTATTCAGTGTGGCCTTACAAGTGCACTTCTAATCCGCTACTTCCACTGCTTTGACCAAAGTTTACGATCCACGCTTCTTGCTTGGTTTTTTTATTTATTCAATTTAAGTTATCTGATCACAAAAAAAAAAAAAAAAAAAAAGGTAAACCACATCACTGTCTCGGTGTAAGGAAATATAAAAGAGAGAAGAATTAGTCTAAATAGTTCTTTTATCAGATGTTTAAATTAAACATAATTAATAAATATAATTTATGTATAACTATATATACTCAGTATATAATTTATGCAATTAATTAAGAATCAAAGAGTTCTTAAAGAGTGCTCATATCATAGATGGGTAGGGATATGAAATAAATAGAGTAAAACGGATATAGAAGTCGGCAAGACTACATAATCACAATGCTTGTAACTTACTATTGATGTGTGGATGTGGTATTTCATTTCAATAATTGTGCATTTCTTGCGGGAATGAATGATGTGGCCATATGCATTTCAATTCTGAACTCATGCGCAGCCTCTAGAATCAGGATCCCAAACCCCTCGAAGATATTTCAAAGAGCCAATCTTTGAATGAGTGAATGGATGATGTACGGCCATTTAATATAGGGAAATTACGCAATATATTTATCATTTGTAGTTATACTTTCGATTATTTTGAATGGAAACAAGAGAACAACAAACTCTTATAGCTCAAGCGAAATGCTGTATTCGTTGTACATTTAAATACAAGTTATACAAGTTTTATAGCGGCTAAACTTCGGTGATTTTTTTCCTTTTAGAGACTATGCTTTGTGTCCATTTTCTAATGAATGGGTCAGAAAAGCCCAGAAGCTGCGCGTTCAGCTTAGTCAATCCTGGCCCAGACGACTGTTGCCAATTTGGGCCAGCCCTACTGATATTTACCAAAAACCCTAAACCCTAAAGTCGTTCACGCCTATAAGTACAAACTGGTTGGTAACTGGTTGCTGCATCTCTCATTTGCCCTACCTAAGGCGATCTACTATGTTTTGCTATACTTTGTTTTATTAATGACGATCAATATTACCTTCAAGCTTTAGTTCTTCTTTTTTATTTTTAATTTACTTTCGGTTTCATGTGTTTTCCAAAGTTATGGTAGTTTTTGAGCTCCTCAGTGATGAACAAAACAGATGACGAGTCTGATTGAAATCCATTCAATTTAAATCGTGAGGACAATACGAGGCATTTGTCTGAGAGGAACTCCCTACTACTTTTGACCCCTCTTCTTCTTTGCTCTGCTAAAATTTTCTTCCATTCATTAACTTTTTTAAGTTTTTCTCTTCAAAATTTTAGATAATTCTGGTGACTGTTGCTACATATTTATGTCTCTTTGGGGACAACCGGTAAAATAGTCGTTTCCCAGTTTCTTTGCATCTTAAAACAAAATCTTTGCAACTCATATTTTAGTGGGCTTTTCACTTTTAGCTAGCGTCGGATATTTATCCACAAATTTTATATATTTTTCAGTTACTATTTTAAGGTCGATTATACGATATTATTTTTCTGCTCTTTTATTATCTATGCAAAGGCCCTTTGTCATTCATATATCTCGGTATTAAGTAATTGCCCTACAGTCCTACATATTCGAGCTTTGATTTTGTTTATTTTTTCCTGAAACTTTCTTAAAATTAAGTCGTGAGGAATATTCTTTGATGCAACTAGGAAAGTTAATAGATGTAAGTTAAACTTTCTACATAAGATTCAATATGATCTGCTCATTTGTTGAATCATGTGTAGCTAAAACGTAATACATCGGGTTGCAATAAAGAAGGATAAATGAAATCGCCTATCATAATTTTGTTAACCTTTTACTCAAATTTGTGAATGATAATTTTCATATCTACTTTATAAATATTATTAAAACTCAATAGATAAACCAATTACGCTAATAAAAGTTGGCAAAGTCATATAAAATTGAATTGGTAGGTGATGTTACGTCAAAATGTACTTTTAGCATATTACTTGCCCTATATTTTGTTAGTTTAGTGAGTTATTATTCGACAATTGTGCTAAATTGTATTGTTTTATGTGCAGGAACATCGGAATAAATTATCGAATGAAAATTGCACAAAATGAGGACAAAAATACAAGAAAAGAGTCAAAAGCATTAAGTACCCAAATCGCGTTACAGACTAGGCTTTGCGAGGTCTATAGCCAAGTTGATTGTGCTACAGACCAGGCTTCGCAAGGTCTATAGCTAGGTCGACCGTGCTATAGACCAAGCTTTGCCTGGTTTATAGCCAGGTCAACTGCGCTACAGACCAGTCTTTGCGAGGTCTATAGCCAGGTTGATTGCGCTATAGATCAGGCTTCGCGAGGTCTGTAGTCAGGTCGACCGCGCTAGAGACCAGGCTTCGCGAGGTCTATAGTCAGGTTGACCGCGCTACAGACCAAGCTTCGCGAGATCTATAGCACGGTAATTAAAAGTCACGAGTTAAAAGACCCAAACCTGAATTTGGACATGGGATTGACATAAATACTCTCTAAGTGAGGTATTGTAGGGTTATTGTAGGGTTGGACATGATTTTGGAGAAGCAAAAGGCTGCCCAGCATTGTGGAGCAAGAATCAAACGAGTTTTCCCTTCCTTTATCTCTTTACTCTATAGTTTAATGTTTTTGAACATTATGTTGATTGTTGTTTTATTTATGAGTAGCTAAACTCTTTCATCTAAGGTTTGATGGAACCTATTGGAGGATGATTTTTTACTGCGTTTAATATAGATTTGCCTTTGATTTTTCTCTACTTGTTCAACTATATTTTCATTGTTTTTAATTGAAGAGCTCTCAATTAACTGGGTCTATTTAGTGTGTTTATTGCTCGAGAGAGAATATACATATAGGTAGTTATTGAACAACACCACTCCTAACGTAGTTGAGAGATCGATACAGAGAGTTTAAAGGTGGGATTAAAGATAACGAAGCTTTGGTGCGATCATAGTGGGCGGTAAATTAGTGCCAGCTAGTAAATTGTGATAGTTGCTCGAGAGAGAGCTACGACAATCAAAGTACTCACGATTGGTAGAGAATATTTAGGCAAACTCATAAAAAATGTAGTGGGAAAGAATCCGACAATAGGGGAAATCATAACCTTAGTCTCTTCCAAATCTTATCTATAATATTTGCCTTGTTAGTTATAAATTACTACATTTTTCACTACTTTGATTTTAGTTAGTAAACTCTCAAATTGTTATATAATATTGCTGAAAGTTGATTACTTGAGTTCGTGCAAAGCTATTAGTTGTAATTAGCACGTTATTTCCCCGTGGAATTCGACTCAAGACTTGTAAACCGGATTATATTTGCAACGACCGCTAGACATCTTAGGAGACATAGTTAGGCGTGATCATTAGAGATCATTTAGTTTAGAAGCAAGTTATGCAAAATTGATAATGCGAATTTTGATGCTAGATTAGTAATATAAGAATTGTAATGTATGAGAAATGTAAAGATAATTTATTATTAAATGTTTGATTTGTTATACTCCCATCAATTTAATTTGCACTATTTCCATAATAGTTTATTTTAAAAAGAATGTTTTATAATTGTTATAATACATTTATACAATTTTTGAAAGTTTTTTAGTTTTTTAAATGATGTATATCAATTTTTGATATAGTCATTCCTCCACCCCTCAGACTAACGGATATCACAAGCATCGGGGTTAAGGAGGAGAATGCCATGGCCTCAATGACAAGTGCCGGGCGCAATGCTCGAGATGACAACTTTATGGTACATCTATATGGGATGATGGATTTACAGCTAAGGATTGGCGGGAGGCTGGCCACTACTGAGGAGGGGGCTATCTTGGAAGAGCGTTTCCCGCTCAATGCTCATGCACATCAGCTAGTCAGGCTTGGTGATGGCCAACGACTCCCAAATGATGAGGATGACAACACACCAGTATGTTCCGAGGCTGAGCTAGAGCAGTCCGAGAAGGAAGAGGATGATGAAGCTGAGGAGAGAGCAGAGGATGAAGAGTGGAGAGCTGCAGATGGAGCCTTCGAAGAGGAGGGCGATGACGATGAATGATCAGGGAGTTTTTCCTATCACTTGACATGTTTTTGTGTTTATGAATTTATATATGCATTGGGGACAATGCATGAACTAAGTGTGGGGTGAAATGTATGCTCTGTCATTTGTATTTGTAAATATTAGATAAACTAGCTCGTGTGTTTAATTTTTTTTTATTTTTGTATTTCCCCTTATTTATTATTAAAAATAAAAACAAAAAAAAAGAACAAATTTTTTTTTTAAAGGACTGGGCTTTTCCCGAATGATGGATCTCTTACGCAGTTTTCTTGAGGGACTATAGTCTAACAATATATATAGTATATATTATTTTAGATAGAGATAATCTCTCGTGGTTTTTCTTTGTGCCGCGGTTCTTTTCCACGGGATGTAGTTTAACTGGGTAGTAGTTTTTGTTGTGTCTTTAGATTAGAATAGGATTTAGGGAATAAAAGAATGGAAAAATGAGAATTGCTAGGTGCCTTTGACTAGTTTGATAGTAGCATATTTAGGCTCTAGCATGTGTAGTACCTTTCCTATAGTTTGAAAATGTTATGATGCCTTGTTGAGTAATAACATGTTTATTGACGCCTATATCTCATTTTCTTGGCTTGTGTCACTTTGTGCTTGATGTTTAATATTTTGTGGCTCTATGAATACTTGCAATCGTTTGAGAATAGGAACGGAACCATCCTTAGTGAATCATGTGCCATGCGTGGTGAGAAATTGCATAATCCATGTCCTTGCATTAAAGTCTAGAACTTGCCCGGCATGTGAGTTGAAGCGAAATTTTAGGTTTTGCTCGATTTGAAAAATGATTTTAGGCTTTCTTTGATCTCTTTTGAACTTATTGCCTACCATGAACAAAATTTGTTTCCTAGTCAACTCTTTTGAGCCTATAGACTTTTATTTGGCAACCACATTACAAGCTTATACCCATTTGTTCCTTGTACCTCGTAAAACACTTTAATTGTGAAGTGAGCGCTAGAAAAGGTAAGGACCAATCTTTCGAGTGAAACCAATTAAAGAAAGAAGGATGCACTTGTTTTGTAAATTAATACACCACTAGCGGAAACTTAAAAAAAATAAAAAAAATAAAAAAAATAGTAATCTTGTTCTTGCTAGTGGGTATGAACTAAAGTAGTGCTTAAAGAAATAAGAAATACTTTGGGGATGATATTGTTTGTGAAAATACAGTTGGGTTGAAGAAAAATGCGCTTAACATTAATTTTGTGATGTGTTAAAATGCTTAGGAGGGTTAGTCACTATTCCTCAATTTATCCTACCCGTCCTTTAGTCCACATTACAACCATAAAAAAGTCCTAATTGATTTTAGATCGATCAAGCCTACATTAGTAGAGGTTTACATAATGGGCAAGCCTATGGTACTTTGTGCATGCATGTGACTTCTTTGTGAGAGTGAGATTTCTTTGATATATGTGCGTCCTTAAAATATATTTGAGCATTTGATTCGAATGTGTGGATTCAACTTAATCTCTTGTTCTTGTTGTAAGGGTACATGATTTCGCAAGGGATATGTGAAGTTATTAGATTTTTCTATGATGTAAGTGTTCAAGCCATGAATACATTGTGATATTGAGTCAGTTTATGAGGTCAGAACTGTTATAAATTTGTTGTCTTTTTGTTGAATAAATTTTTGAAGATTGGCATAAAGTAAAGGGAAGTTTGAAGGCATATGCTAAAGTTTAATTATTGCTATCAACTATAGTTATAGGTATGGTGTGCCTCGAACGTGCTAAAAGAGAATAAAAGTGCTCTCGGAATTGGTAGTTGATTCGAGGACGAGCAACGTTTAAGTATGGGGTAGTGATGTTAGGTCAAAATGTTATACTTTTAGCACATTACTCGCCCTATATTTTGTTGGTTTAGTGAGTTATTGTGCGACAATTACGCTAAATTGTGTTGTTTTATGTGCAGGAACATTGGAATAAGTCATCGAATGGAAGTTTCACAAAACGAGGACAAAAACGCAAGAAAAGAGCCAAAAGCATCAAGCACCCAAACCGTGCTACAGACCAGGCTTCACTAGATCTATAGCCAGGTCGACCGTGCTATAGACCAGGCTTCGCGAGGTCTATAGCCAGGTCGACCACGCTACAGATCAAGCTTCACAAGGTCTATAACATGATAATTAAAAGTCGCGGGTTAAAAGACCCAATCCTAGATTTGGACGTGGGATTGACATAAATACTCCCCAAACGAGTTATTCTAGGGTTGGACATGATTTTGGAGAAGAAAACGGCTGCCAAGCACTGTGGAGCAAGAATCAAACGAGTTTTCCCTTCCTTTATCTCTTTACTTTGTAGTTTAATGTTTTTGAATATTATGTTGATTGTTGTTGTATTTATGAGTAGCTAAGCTCTTTCATCTAAGGTGTAATGGAACCTATTGGAGGATGATTTTCTACTGCGTTTAATATAGATTTGCCTTTGATTTTTCTCTACTTGTTCAACTATATTTCCATTATTGTTAATTGAAGAGCTTTCAATTAACTGGGCCTATTTAGTGTGTATATTGCTCGAGAGAGAGTACACATTTAGGTAGTTGTTGAACCACACCACTCCTAACGTAATTGAGAGATCGATACGGAGGGTTTAAAGGTAGGATTAGAGATAACGAAGCCTTGGTGCGATCGTAGTGGGCGGTAAATTAGTGACAACTAGCGTAGTTTGAGAGAATACATCTAGTAAGTTGTGGTAGTTGCTCGAGAGAGAGCTATGACAATCAAAGTACTCAGGGTTGGTCGAGAATATTTAGGCAAACTCATAGAAAGCGTAGTGGGAAAGATTCCGACAATAGGGAAAATCATAACCCTAGACTCTTCCAAATCTTGTCTACAATATTTGCGTTGTTAGTTATAAATTACTACATTTTTTACTATTTTGATCTTAGTTAGTAAACTCTCAAATAGTTATATAATATTGCTGAAAGTTGATTACTTGAATTCGTGCAAAGCTATTAGTTGTAGTTAGCACGTTATTTCCCTGTAGGATTCGACTCCGGACTTGTAAACCGGATTATATTTGTAACGACCGCTAGACCTCTTAGGAGGCATAGTTGAGCGTGATCTATAGGGGTCGTTTAGTTTAGAAGCAAGTTATGCAAAATTAATAATGCGAATTTTGATGCTAGACTAGTAATATAAGAATTGTAACGTATGAATAGAAATGTAAAGATAATTTATAGTTAAATGTTTGATTTGTTATACTCCCATCAATTTAATTTGCACTATTTCTATAATAGTTTATTTTAAAAAGAATGTTTTATAATTGTTATGATACATTTATACAATTTTTGAAAGTTTTTTATTTTTTTAAATTATGTATCAAGTCAAATAGGACAAATATCATCAAATAAGAGGCAATATTAAAAATTACTTTGTGCAAATTTTAAAGTATTTTCTTTTTTTGTATTGATTGCTGTATGAAGGGTCATTTGTGTTACTTAATAGGTTTAGTTCATGTATTTTTGAACCTCATATTTTATATATGCAATTATATATAAGGAGGTTATGTTATGAGTTATTTTAATCGTATGATAGCCGTGTGTTATATTTTGAAGTCAAGCGAGTTGTGGAACAAAAATTGGCAAAGGTCATCACAACTTACATTCATAAATGTGCTAAATATTAGGTCAAATGTAGCTGAGCTTTTATCCCACTATACATAAAATTACAGGGCGCTCTACCTACCAAATTGAAGATCTACGAGTCTAGTTTCTAACTCATTTAACCGTTTGTCGATACGACATCGAAGTAGAGAGATATTCGTATTTTTGCGGGACTGCACAAGTAGCTCCCATGGGACCCACAAAGTCGGTGTAAACTCCAACTTGTATTTAAGCCAATTCTAATTCGTTTTAACTCGTTTTTCTCATCCAAAACAGTTCCTAAACCCTCATAAAAGCTCTCCAAGGGTTCCTCCATGATTATAGGGTGAAAACCTAAGATAAAAACATGAATCCAACGCTAGAAACCCCGTGGTGCTTGCTAGATCGTAGTTGTTCATCTTGTAGTTGTTTTGGAGGATTCTTCAAAGTGAAGTAACCTCAGGTTTCGTGTTGTTCTTGTTGATTAAGGTAATAATCACTCCCTACTACATATATGTTAGATTTTCAAGGCGAACTACAAGTGTTTACACACCAACTTGAACACTAAAAGTTGATTCAAGAAGAAAATACAACACCTAAAGTGTTGTGGTGTCATTGAGGATAGTTGTGGGCTGTTCTTGGCTGAAATTTCAAGTTGTTTCTACTGGTTAAGGTGAGTATAACATCCTGCTACATGTGCTTGAAGTTGTTTGTATGTTGGTTGCATTATTTGAGCTAAATACTACAAGAGAGACTCGAAATAGTTTGAGATGTTATTGTTTTTAATGGACTGTTTTGGTAAGGTTGTTTCTATGAACTTTAAATGGTTGGAAACCTTTGGAAATGACTTTCTTATGATGTTGTTATTATAAAATATTGTCTACATGTCGAACTTGCTATTGGTACTGTTAATATGAAGGGAATGACAACATAACAATGGAAAGTTGTACTTGTTGTTGTTGTTAGATTGTTGGGCTGTTTGAGGGTGAATTAGGAGATGAATAGGAGGTTAGAAGTCCTCCCATTGTACTTAATATCATGTTGGCTAAGTTGTAAAGTTTATGAACGAATGATTTTAGGGTTAAAGGTTTCAAAAGAGATTTAATCCGAGCTTGCCGTTTGTCGTGTTAAATAGTAGTTTCGTTGGTAATGTTTATACACTTGTTGTTGTGTAGCTTGATTTGTGTTGTGGTGCTGAAAGTATATAGGTGAAAGTGGTATGGGTTCGTGTTGGTTGATGGACTTGGGAAATCAAGGAAAATAGATGAGATGCTGCCTGTTTTATTATAAAATAAGCTTGTCGTTCATTGTACGATAGTTTCATCGTTCGTACCTTAACGATAGAATTATTATCGTTACTTTAGTTTGATGTGCGACGAGAGGAGTTCAGTGTGGTTATCGGACAGATTGTGATAAGGTATGTTAAGGCTAAACTTTTTCTTCATTTTGGCATGATCCCGTAAATACATGTGTTTGATAACGAGATATAAAGAGAAGTTCATATTCCTGAATTTATGTACATTATCATAGTCTCATAAGTTATATTATTCTCCCTTATCGGGACTTTATATTCAATTAAGTATTGTCTTTTTCCAGTTAATAGAGCAGAGGGTCTATATACATATATATACAACATTATAATATTTTCACCACCATCGAGCTATAATCGGTGGGCACGACCCTATTGGGCAGTACTGTAGTATTTTCACTATCATCGAGCTATAATCGATGGGCATGCCCCTATTGGGCAACCTCTGATCAGAAGGTAAGTCATATACCGAGCTTACTATGGCCGAACGCCTATGAGTTAGCCCAGAATGGCCGAGATATAGAGCCTAGGCCGAGCGTCTATGAGCGAGCCTACTACAGCATAGCAGCTATACGTACTGAGCCTTATAGGGCCGCACATATATTTTACTTACTATATTGAGAGAGCTGAGTCAGTATCAGCAGGTAAGCATATCTTCAGATCATCTTTGACTCCAGTTACTTTCAGTTATTATATTATTAGTTCAGTTTTAGCTTTCAGTTATTCTATTGCCTTACATACTCGGTACATTATTTCGTACTATCGTCCCTTTTGCTGGGGACGCTGCATTTCATGCATTCAGGTACTAATACACATCTTGATAGACCTTCCCAGTAGACAGAGTCAAATATCAGCTCGATTGGTAAGCTTCCCTTCCTCGGAGTTACCTGGTCTAGACCATGGAGTCCATTTTATATATACAAGTTTGATGGGTAGGTTGAGGCCTTGTCCCGACTATGATATAATTTTGTTATCTCTAGAGGCTTTATATTATTTTTATTGAGTATTGTGGCCTTGCTAGCCCTGTGTGCATGTTCAGTTTGGTATTGCTGGTTGTAGATGTTCATGGCGGCCTCGTCGGCCTGCACATTTACGTATATGAGCTTTTGGGTATGTTTACCCCTCAGATGAGAGAGACTTTATTTTTAGATGATTCAGAATATGGCCTCATCGGCCTAAGTTAAGGGTTACCCCTATAGAGTTCAGAATTACAGAGTGGTACGCTCGGGCCGAGTATGGCATCGGGTGCCGGCCACGCCTCTTCAATTATGGAGCGTGACAAAATCTGGGAACACTTTGCCACCAATTTTACCTGTACACAGATAGTCCCCTCGTTTCTCAGAGAGTAGATTTATCGAAGCAATGGGAAGCGATAAATTAACCCCGCCTCCTTCTTGCATACGCTACAACCGAGGTGACGGGTCAGTGAAACTTCCCATCAGTCATATCGTTCTAACGTTGGACACGTGTCAAATGCCGGTTGACCGTCCTCGAATGCGAAACGTCACGCATTGATTATCTTTTCTCTATAAAAGCTTCGATCCCTATTTTACCTTTTTACTTTCTGATTTCAGAGCTCCCCGTTACCCTCGAATTCTTCACTTATTTCTAACCCCTTAAAACCTTCGTCCATTGTTTTCTAATCTTCATATTTCTAACTTCAAAAGTTCATACTCCTTATTCAAATTTTCTAGTCAGACCTTCATCTTTATCTTCAAATATTCATCCTCATCTTCAAAACTTCATCTTTACCTTCAAACCTTCATGTTTCTAGAATCTGATGGAAAAAACTTCCAAATCCGTGGCTCAACAGACCGCCCCTTCAACTTCCAACCCAGCCACAGATGCCGAGGTAACCGTTCCTGAAGTGGCCCTAGAGCCCCCTTTGAAGAGCTTCGTCCCCGGGGGTTGTTCTATGAAAATGCATTAATGTCAAGAAGGCCTCCAGTAAACAGGACCGAGGCGAGGGAGTATAGATGTACATATGCTCCATTACTGAGGACACATTCCCCATAGTTTGGGTGGACTGCAATTGGGAGGGCAAGGAAGTAGTCGTCTCTGGGCCCAACAAAGGCATCACTACTCACGTGGAGGGGTATCTAAGTGTTTACACTTACCCCTTCATGCTCGCCTCAGTGGACCCTATAATTCTTGGTTTCTGCAAAAGGTACGAGGTCTACCTTGGGCAGATTCACCCGTCCTTTTGGAGGATCGTAATCCTCCTCCGCCACTTCGTCAACAACATTGAAGCACCTGGGTTCACCCTCGACCACCTGCTTTGCCTTTACAGTCCCCGAGTCTTCCGAAGGTGATTGTTTAATCTCGTTCGTCGAGTAAGCAAAGCTCCATCTCGAGCAGCGATGAAGATCGATATCGAGGTTGGAAAGGGAGGTTCGTCCGGGTGAAAACCGAAGACCTCATTCCCCCTAAAACCGTTCCCTGAAAAGCGGAACTCATCCCATAAGTTTTCTCTCTTCCTTGAGTATTTGGCACGCCTTTTTTTCTTTTTCTAGTTGTCTGTGTCTATCATTGTGCAGCGGTAACACAAGTTCCCAATACAGTCCCCCGCTTCAAGGAGTGGATCGAGGGTATCTGCAAACAAATGTCTTTCTTCGAGCGCGAATGCCGCAAGATTTCAAAGGGCAAGTGGGAGGCCCGTTTCCACCGAGCTTCGACCATTGGATGAGGAGGAGGCCCCATCCTTGCTTGCTGAACCCTTCACTCTGGGGCAGCCCGGAGCTGCTGCAAAGGAGGAGAAAAACAAGAAAAAGAGGAAATCCTCTGGCTCCCCGGACGCCGAGGTCAAGAAGAAGAGGGTAGTTGTCCGGGTCTGGAAAAGCAATAAAAAGAGTACCAAAGCCAGGGTACCGGACCCCGATTTCGTCTTCTGGCTCAGAGATTACCCTGAGGACAATGATCTGGAGTATATCGCTCATGGGTCAACCATCAACGAGGGAGAACATGCGGCATTCGGGGAAGATGGTCGAGAAGCCGATTCCCCTTTGGCTCGGGGGCCAGAAGGCGAATCGGAGGCCACGACCTCCCGGAGAAACCGCCCCTGCCCCGAAGGAAGTAGACTATGTCATCGACATCGTGGAGTCGCCGTCTCACACAGAATCTATGTTCGACAAGGCTCAAATGAACAAAGAGAATCAAATGAGACGACATGGGGTGCAGAAGAGGCCCTCAACATGTTTTTCGATGGCATGGACATGGGCGTATTGGAGGATTACTCCGGGCTTAATCACCTGGAGGTCCCAAAAATGGATGTGCCGTCAAGAGCAGGCAAGCCGAGATCGAGCCCAAAGATAGTGATGTAGTTCCCTGCTCCTAGTGTGGATCTCGACCATAAAAGAATGGTCATGATTACTATCCCGATGGATGCTTGAATGTTGTATGCTCCGGTGGGTGTGGCCATCTATCTTCACTGCCTGGTGACTGAGGAGGACCAAGAAAAAATGAATGAAGTAGGCACATCGAGCCTCTTCAACGAGGCACAACGGGCACTGAACCTGTAAGCTTCCTATTCCTTGTACCCTTTGCGAATCTTGCTTAGTTTCAGCATATTCTAACGATCTTATCATTTTTTTTTTCAGGCTTCGGTCCTCCATCACGAAAGCCTTCTTCAATCTCGAATGGAAGTCAGCAAGCTCGAGTTCGAGCTCAAAGAGCAGGTCTGGAAGAAAGACATGTATAGAGCTCTTAGTGATCAATAAGCAAGGACCTCCCAATTCTGTGAGCCGAGCTGGAAAAGGCATAGAAGGAGGCCTCGTCCGTGAAACGGGAGCATATCGAGATGTTCAAGCAGGTATGGATTTTTGAGGTTTAAAACGAGAGGTTACGCGCAGTGACTAATGACGCAACCTCGCAGGTTCAAGAGAAGGTAGACTTGATTGACCAGCTCCGAGCTGAGATGAAAGAGATTAATGCTACGGTCGAGGCGTTGAGGAGCAGGATGGACCTGCTGGCCTTGGAAAAGGAGGCTACAAAAGAGGAGCTAGCATCGGTCAAGGACCAGCTTCGGGTGGAAAAGGACAAGACCGACAAGTGGTCACAACTAAATGACGAACTCCGGGCACAACTAAATTCAATAGCCTTAGAACGGGATACCCTTGGCTAGGAATATGCTGTGCTGAAGTCCAAATTGGAAGCAACCACGATTGATTACTTCGAAGTCAAGGAAATGTTGGCCCAGTATAAGCTTATGTGGAGATAGCCGAGGCCCATTTAATGACAAAAACCGAGTATGTAAAGTGGCTGTCCTGGAGGGAGACCCTCAAGGAGATTCACGCCCGAGGATTTGACCTGTCGGCCGAGATTGAATAAGTCCAAGAGGCTCGAGGCCGAGGCAAAGGGACTTTATGAGCCCAAAGGTCCCAACAGTTTCAAAGGTTTTGAAGGTTTCCACTCCGATTTGAGCACCGGTGAAGATCAGGCGGATATGCCTTAGTTCTTTTTTGGTTTCCTTTTTGTAAATTTTCTTTCTTGTTTATTTTGAGGCCTTTTTATCGTGCCTTTGTAAATTTTTTTTGAAATATATATAAATGTTTCCCTTTAGCAATGCCATGTTTTTACTTTTTAGCATCTATTTGGAATCTTTTATTTGTGTATCGTCCCTAATGCCTTAGCATAGAATCAAACGTAATTTGGAGCATCTGTTCTCCAGAAGTTCGAATGGGGCCCGATTTCGATGGCAACTCCGGATTGCTTGTGGCTTCAAAGTTTTGATAAAATCGAAGGCGTTTAAGATGCTTAAGTGTTTCAGTCATATACGACGATGTTTTCTACGAGGGTAACCCTTTAATAAGTTTTGATTATACGTAAGGGCGTTACTTTCTGAGTACGGACTTCAAACGTCTTCGAGCCGTTTTAGGTCGATCATAGCCTTTCATATCCAGGCCCTGCCTAATAGGCTCGGTGCCTCCAAGATTTGATAGCCCGGGCCGTCCTTTTTTTTAAATTTATTATCGGACGACAGTATCTGAGTCATGGTAGCTCATGGACTTTAGGATTTAGGATCCGTTGTGGAGCATTGACGAAGCGAGATGCGGAAGCAAAGATTTGTTTCATTGTTTTATTTATAGAGTACATAATCGGAGGCGCATAAGCCTTGTGCCGTGGCTAGAGTGGGCTATATGGGTATGATTCGTTTGACCGTTTGACCCTTAAAATGAATCCTAACCACCAAGGCTTGGATTTTGTTACATAAAATTCACCCTTTCTAGAGGTCTTAACCTAGGGGTAATGGCCCCTAGTATTTGAGGCCAAACTTGTGAGGGCTCGAATACTGTTGGTTCGGTGCAAACGATCAGAAATTTTGGTTTAAAATCGGCCTTCAAAACTAAGGTAGCACGTTTACTATTTCCGTGTTATAAACCTTGCCAAAAAACCCCCCTTTCGGGACGAAATTGATTCAAGGGAAAAAGAGTACAACACGTACTTTTAGACCTAATAGTTGCATTTGCCCTCGGCCGAGTACCTGTATAAGTTAGTCCGTAATATAATGAAATTAAAAAGGGAATTGATCTCAAACCTTAGCAGTAGTACCGCTTTAAGTGTGCCCCATTCTAGTTGTTCGGTTGTTGACCGTTTCCCGACTCGAGTTTATATGAGCCTTTCCTGGTTATTTCGGCAACTCTATATGGTCATCCCCAATTCAGGCCTACTTTCCCGTCGTTTGGGTTCCTGGTATGTAGCGTTACATTTCTTAACACCAAGTCCCCATCTTGAAAATGTCGAAGGTTGGCTCTCCGGTTGTAGTACCTCCCTACTCGCTGCTTCTAGGCGGCCAGCCGGACCAGAGCGGCTTCTCGCCTTTCATCTAATAATTCCAGGCTCGTGCTCATGGCATCGTCGTTCAACATTCATTAGCATACTGGAACCTGAGGCTCGGTTCCCCTACCTCGACTGGTATTATGACTTCTGCTACATAAACTAGAGAGAACAGGGTTGCTCCGGTACTCGACTTTGAAGTTGTACGGCATGCCTACAAGACTTCGAGCAAGATTTTCTTTCATTTCCCATTCGAATCGGTCAATCTCTTTTTCAAGTTTTGGAGTATAGTTTTGTTCGTCGATTCCGCTTGCCCATTCCCACTAGGGTGGTAAGGCATTGATAATATCTTCTTGATTTTGTGGTCTTCGAAAAACTTACTTACCTTGCTGCCGATGAATTATTTTCGTTGTCGCAAACGATCTCGGCCGGTATCCCAAATCGACATATTATGTGATCCCAAATGAAGTCGATGACTTCTTTCTCCCGGACCTTCTCGAACGCCTGAGCCTTGACCCGTTTGGAAAAATAATCGGTCATGAGCAGTATGTATTAGGCCTTACCGGGCGCCCATGGCAAGGAACCGACGATATCCATTCCCTATTTCATGAACGGCCATGGCGGCAGGACCGGGTGAAACATCTCTCCCAGTTGATAAATCATCGGGGCGTGTCTTTGACACTCGTTACATTTTCGTATGAATCTTTTGCATCCTTCTCCATTTCATTCCAGTAGCAGCCGGCTCTAATTAGCTTCCGAACCAGGGACTTTCTCCTGAATGGTTCTTGTAAGTGCCCTGATGGACCTCTCTCATGGCGTATTCGATCCATCCCTGAACTAAGGACCTAGCCAGTAGGCTGAAGAAGGATCTTCTGAATAATTTCCCTTTGACGAAGCTAAATATGGCGGCTTTGGTGTGCAGGGCTTTCGATTCCTTGGGATCCGATGGAAATTTTCCTGTCTTTAGGTAGGCTATGTATTTGCTTCTCTAGTCCCAAGTCAAACTTGTTGAGTTTATTTCGGTGTGACCTTCTTCTACCACCGATTTCATCAGCTGTACAACTGCCCCTGAGTCGAATTCATCAGAGTCGATAGACGACCCCAAGTTGGCCAGTGCATTGGCCTCACTATTTTGATCCTGAGGTACGTGCTACAGAGTCTATTCCTTGAATTGGTGTAGGATCACCTGCAATTTGTCCAAGTACCTCTGCATCTGTTTCTCTTTTACTTCGAACACTCCGTTGACTTGATTTACGACGAGGAGGGAGTCACATTTGGCTTCAATGACTTCAGCCCTGAGGATCTTAGCCAGTTTTACACCTGCAATCACAGCTTCATACTTGCTTCATTGTTAGTCAATTTCACAGTTCTAATGGACTGCCTAATTACGTTACCTGCAGGTGGTTTTAAAATGATACCGAGTTCGGACCCTTTCATGTTGGAGGCACCGTCTGTGAATAAGGTCAGATCCCCGAGCTAGTCCTCGAGGTGAGCAACAATTCCCTTTTGACCTCGGGTATCAAGGCCGATGGGAAGTCGGCCACAAAGTCTACCAAAATCTATGATTTTATGGCAGTCCGAGGTCTATACTCGATATCGTACCCGCTAATCTCTACGGCCCATTTTGGCCAGCTGACCTGAGAGCTCTGGCTTTGCATGATAGTCCTCAGCGGGTAAGAGGTTACGACACATATGGGATGGCATTGGAAGTACGATTTTAGTTTTCTAGAAGCGCTTAGTAAGGTGATCGCTAATTTTTCTAGGTGAGGATACCTTTATTTCGGCATCTCCTAGGGTTCTACCATTAACTGAGAAATTGTGTACCTTCTTCCTCCCGGACTAGGACACCACTTACCGCCACCTCAGAAACCGCCAAGTATAGGTACAGTTGTTCATCTGCCTTCCGAATATGCCGCAAAGGGGAGCTCGATAGATATTGCTAGAGTTCTTCCAAAGCTTGCTGGCATTCCGGAGTCCAAGAAAATTTTTTCTTCTTTTTCAATAGTGAAAAGAACCGATGACTCTTATCTGATGATCTCGAGATGAACCGGCCCAACGCAGCTATTCGCCCGGTCAGTCTTTGAACTGCCTTGACGTTGTACACTATGGTGATGTCCTCTATGGCCTTTATTTTTTCGGGGTCGATCTTTATTTCCCGATTCGATACCATGAATACGAGAAACTTGCCCGGGCCGACCCCCAAATGCACACTTCTCTGGGTTTAGCTTCGTGTTGTACTTCCTTAATATGTCAAGGGTTTCTTGCAACTGTTTCAAATGGTCCTCTGCTTGCAGAGACTTGACCAACATATTGTCAATATAAACTTCCATTGATTTTCCTTTTTGTTCTTCGAAAATCCGTTTTACTAGGCATTGGTATATGGCACCAGCGTTCTTTAACCCGAACGACATTACGTTATAGCAGTAGGTGCCGAACTTGGTTATGAAAGAACTCTTTTCTTGATTTTCTGAGTCCATCTGAATTTGGTTGTACCCGGAGTAGGCATCGAGAAAAATGAGTATCTCGTGTCCGGCCGTCGCGTTGATCATTCGATCGATGTTAGGCAAAGATAAAGTACCCTTCGGATATGCCTTATTTAAATCCTTATAATCTACACACGTCCTTAGTTTATTTCCTTTTTTAGGTACTATCACTACGTTAGCTAACCAATCCGGGTATTTAACTTCCCGGATGTTTTCAGAAATTTGAATACCTCGTCCTTGATGAACGCGTGTTTGATCTTGGACTGTAGCCTTCTCTTCTGCTTTAACTGGATGGAACTTCGGATATAAACTCAGCTTGTGGATGGTTACTTCTGGCGGGATTCCTATCATGTCTAGATGGACCAGGCAAAACAACCGGCATTATTTTTAAGAAAATTAATAAGTTTTTTCCTGAGCTCGGGGGTTAATCCCGTGCCCAGGTATACCTTTCGATCCGGTAAGTGCTCAACAATATAACGTGCTCCAGCTCGTCAATCATTGATTTGGTGGCGTCGGTGTCATTGGGTGCAACGAATGATCTCGGGACACTGTAATCATCCTCGTCATCTGCTCCGTGCTCCTTCTATTCCTCCGGCTCGGCGGAGGCCGGTGTCATTGATTGCTATTTAGTTACCTCTTTTTTGGTCGATTTCGTGCCCTTTGATATCACGGGCACTAGGATCACTTTATCGACAGTGAAAATTTCTTTTGCAGCCGTTTGTTCTCCGTAGACCGTTTTGACAACTCCCCGTGTGGGAAATTTCAGCACCTGATTTAAGGTCGAAAGCACCGCCCTCATGTTATGGACCCACAACCTTCCGACCAAAGCGTTGTACCTCATGTCCCCTTCGATCACTAGAACTTTGTTTCTTGGGTGGTCCCGGCAGTGTTTACTAGTAAGGTTATCTCACCCTTAGTGGTCTCACACACCATGTTGAATCCAGTCAACACCCGGACCGCTGGTACAATTTGTTCCTGTAATCCTAGTTGCTCTATGACCCTCGATCTAATGATATTGGCCGAGCTACCTGGATCAATCAACACACACTTAAATCGAGATCTTTTGATAAGTATAGATATTACAGTGCATCGTTTTGAGGCTGTACGATGCCCTCGACGTTTTCGTTATTGAACGAGATAGTTCCTTCCAGGACGTAATCTCGGGTGCGTTTTTCCCTTGTAATAGATACTTTAGTGCGTTTTATCATCGAGACTTTGGGGACATCGACCCCCTCGATGATCATGTTGATTATGTGATGAGGCTCCTCTTGTTCAAACTGTTTGTTGGCATCCCTGTTTTCGAAGTAGTTCTTGGCTCACTCGCTTAGGAATTCTCGGAGGTGCCCATTGTTGAACAATCGAGCAACTTCTTCCTTAACTGTCGGCAATCTTCGGTCCTATGATCGTGTGTGCCATGATACTTACACATAAGATTAGGATCTCTCTGGGCAGGGTTGGACTGCAATGGTCGGGGCCATATGGTCTCTTTGATGTGCCCCGTGGCCGATACAATGCTTGCAGCGTCCATGTTGAAATTGTACTCCGAAAATCTTGGCACTTTTCTGGTCCCGAGCGATCTGTCAAACTCGCTCTTGCTCATCAGGACCCAGCCACTCAGTCCTCGATCACTTCTCTTCTCGTCCCTGGTTGGGTGACGCCCGGATCCGTTCCCCTCCGATCCGCACTATATGGCTGATCTCAATCTCGGACCAGCCTTGGCTCTTGATCAATGGCTCTCTTAGACCTATCATTGGTTCTGATGGTGTAAACATATCCAGCAGGGGCCCCAAGTTGGTCGTCTTCGACCGTAATCTTCGATTGGTGCCGGTTGTGGATGTCGGTCCAGGTTACCGCTGGGTACTCTACCAAATCTTGATTTATCTATTGAGAGGCCACGGAACTTCGGGGGTTGAGCCCCTGAGTGAATTCCCGAGCGGCCCAATCATCCACAACTGGTGGCAGATCCATCTGTTCCATCTGGAATTTAGACAGAAACTCCTTGAGCATCTCATTATCGCTTTGTTTGACTTTAAAAAGATCTGACTTTCTGGTCTCGACCTTGATGTCTCCATCATGGGTCTTTACCGAAAGCATATGCAAACAAAGCAAACGAGTCAATGGAATTGAAGGCCAGTTGTGATACCATATCATTGCCCCCTTGGATAAAGTTTCCCCAAATGTTTTTTAGCAACGCCGACTCAATTTCGTCATCTTCCAAGTCGTTCCCTTTAAAGTATAGGAGGTTACATGCTCATTCGGATCTCTGGTCCCATTATACTTGGGAATGTCGGGCATTAGAAACCTCTTCGAGATCGGCTTCGGTGCCGCGCTTGGGGGGGAGGGCTTCTGGATAAAATTTTTAGAGTCCGATCCCTTCAATATCGGAGGTGCTCCCGGGATCTGATCGGCCTTGGAGTTGTATGTTTCCACCTTCTTGTCGTCAGCCTCAATTTTTTCTCGCCTGACTCCACCCATTTTTTTAATGCTTCGAGCATCTTCATCACCTCGGAAGTTTCTCCGGGCTCGGCTTCACCCAGTCCCGTGGCAACTTGTGCATCACTCCGGGTATTTTCCCTGGATTGTTCGGGCTTGACCCTGTTAGGCGCGTGGCTTTGGTTTTGCAGCTATGCTATCGCCGCTTGTTGAGCCTGAAACATTTCGAAGATTAACCGCAGGCTTCCCATCACCTTCACCCTCGGGTGCTTCTCGGGCCGCTGGCCGGGTGCCCCACGAACACTATTTTCGGGATCAGTTGGTAAGCTGATGTTGATGGCCACCTGCGAGTTAGCATCGACTGGGTCGGCGGCAGGGACACTATTGGGATCAACAGGAGGGACATCATTACTAGACATCATGTTATTGTTTCCGCGGTGATGGACTGATTCAGCATCAACGTTCAAGTGAGTAGATTTAGAGTTTGACATCCTTAGGCTAGTCTGGAATCAAAATTTCAAAGAACAAGCATAAAATAGGGTGTGTAAGGAAGACTCGTATCAAACCACCACTATTATCCTTAGCCCCACGGTGAGCGCCAAACTATTATGAGTAACAATTAAATTTGTATGCGATTTAAAGAATACGTGGTTTAATTCAATACGAATAATTAAGAAAACAAGTGTATGAGTTGAAGACAAAATAAATGAACAAACCAATCGCAATGTAATAACCAAGCCTGATCTCAGATTGGACAGTAGAATTCGTCCTTGATTGGACCCTCGATTCAAGGGTGGAGAAAAGAACAACTGAATAATCCCTTGAACAATAGCTAGAAGATAAAAGTAAACTTTTATTGCTTTGAGTTGCGTGTTACAATATGTCAGAATAAAGAAAACCTTCACCTTTCTGTAGTAGGGGAATTTCAGTCCTAGTACAAGTCTAAAAGAGGTAAAAAGCTTCTTTTTCTGGTAAATGTTGATCTACAGTTGATACTGAACGGGATTCGTGCCGTAATATCCGATTGAGGGCGAATATTTCGGCTTCCTACTCGTCATGCATAACTGTTCACCACGTCCCCGGAGGTCCACACGCTATACTTCGCCCGAGCCCGTAATTTCACTATGTCTGATCTCAGTTGCGTCGTTCATTCCCTTCGGGTTTCGATACGAGGAGCTCCTGGCTTTGATAATAATCACTTTGAGCCGTGCTTACCCTTTGTTCCTTCATCGGGAAATCGAAGAAAACTTTTGCTCCTAATTTTACCCGTACACACCATCAATAAAGAAAATAGTCAAACAAACAATGAGCCAAATTTTTGGAAGTCATTTTTCTAACAATTATAGCAATTGCCATAGTAAAAACCACAAATAGAAATAGAAGATAGTAACATACAACGAAAGAAATAAAATAACAGAATACAAGTAAGCAATGGTTGAATTACTATAGTACAGAATAAGTGAAAGAAAGTAGAAAAAGAGTTTATAGTAAAGGAATGCAAGAAAAAAAGAAATATTTTTAAAAATTACGAAAGAAGTACAAGGATCAAATTACAACAACAACATACCAGTGTGATCTTACAAGTGGGGTCTGGAGAGGGTGGGTGTATATATACCTTATCTTTACCTTATGTGAGATAGATAAGGTTTTCTGATAAACTCTTAGCTCAAGAAAAATATTTTCAAAACAGGTATGGAAAATACAAGAGTAAAAAAAGTTATGATGAAAATATTAAAAAAAGAAAAAAGAAAATGTATTGATAGCAAAAATAGTAAAGATAATAACTAAAAGAAATAATAGTAACAATAAATGAAGAATAAAATAATAATGATATTGATTAGGAGAAAAAGGAGCAGATATGATGCTTAAAATCAGAACCATGCTCTCTACAGAAAAGAGAGAAATCCCTCGACTACTTACTAACCTTCTACCCTAATTCTCGATTTTTATACTCTCCTATTTAGGGTCATATCTTCGGTGAATTGAAGATGTGTCATGTGCTGTCTAATCACTTCACCACAATTCTTCTCAATCTATCTCTACCTCTCCTTAGACCTACACTGCCAACCCCTTGCACCTCCTCATTAGGGCATCTGTGCTCCTCCTCTTCCCATGTTGAAGCATCTCAGTCTCACTTTCTGTAACTTGTCCACCATGGAGGTCACTCCCACCTTGTCCCGTATATCTTCGTTCCTAATCTTATCTATCCTAGTATGCCCACACATCCATCTAAGCATCTTCATATCAGCTACTTTTATTTTCTGAACATGTGAGTTCTTGATTGGTCAACTTTCTGCCCCATACAATATAATTGGTCTAGCAACTACTCTATAGAACTTACCTTTAAGTCTCGCTAGCACATTTTTATCACATAGGACACCGGTTGCGAGTCTCTATTTATATCCATTCCGCTCTAATACGATGTATGACATCATCATCGATCTCCTGATTTTCTTGGATTATTGGCCCAAAATACTTGAAGCTTCATCTCTTGGGGATAACCTGTGTACCGGTTCTTACTTCTATATCCGCCTAATGTGCTTCATCAATGAATTTGCACTCTATATACTCTCTTTTAGTCCTGCTCAACTTGAGACCTTTAGACCAAACCTCCAGCCTATCATTAACTCCGCCATGAGTCTTGTCAATCAAGACTGTCATCTGTGAAAAAAAATATACACCATGATACCTCCCCTTGAATATATCGTGTCAATTCTTCAATCACCAAGGCAAATAAAACGGGCTAAGAGATGATCCCTGGTGCAATCCCATCTTGAGTGGGAAGTGCTCCAAGTCTCCTCTCGTTGTTCTCACTCGTATCATGGCTCCATCATACATGTTCATAGTCCCTCTAAATAGTACAAGGATCTAGTAAAGAATTAAAATTCCTAACTGTCTTTTTCTTCTCCTTTTTTTTTTAGTTACTTCTAATTTTTGTAAAAAGGCTTTTGTCTTAATTTTCAGAAAATAAAAATTACTTAAAAAAAGAATCGTTTAAAACCTTTTAAATCTTTTTTCCCAAAACTGAACATAAACGAGGATGCGTGGTAGTTGGTTTTCTTTACTTCACCTTTTCATAAGGATATTCTATTCACATTGGTATTTAGTGTAATTTATCATTTAATTCTTAGACACACAATGTTTATACCAAAACACACCGTCTATAGTGACGGGAATCTAGGAATGAATCTACTAGCTTAAGTGATAAATCGAGGTGAAAAAAACATGAATTAACATTGGCTAAGAGGATAAAATAGTTCGTAAAAGACATGATATGGTGTAAATGTAAAATGTCGAGTGTCAACAAATATCTTACATTTTTACTTTCAAATAAGGCAAGACGCGGTAGTCCACTAATTTCCTGGCAAGATTACAAAAGGGAGAATCTTTATCCAAAATACTAACTTTGCCACGTTGCAGGCCACCAAATAATAGGCTAATACTCAAACCAACCAATGAAAAATAGCCCTTATCCTATCTCTTATCTTTCTCACAGCAAAGCCACCAAAATAATTTGTCCAGCCTCTCATACAAACCACTTCTTACTGCCACTCAACCATTTCCTAAACAAATAGAAACAGAGAGGAGAAGAAGACTGATCAAGAAAAGGGTAAAATTATGGCTGCCTCTCTACAAGCAGCTGCAACTCTTATGCAACCAACAAAGGTTGGCGTTGCCCCAGCTAGAAACAACCTGCAGTTGAGGTCTGCTCATAGTGTGAGCAAAGCATTTGGTGTTGAACCAGCTGCAGCTAGGCTTACTTGCTCTTTGCAAACTGAACTCAAGGACTTGGCTCAAAAGTTCACTGATGCTGCCAAGGTTGCTGGTTTTGCTCTGGCCACTTCTGCCCTTGTTGTCTCGGTAAGTTGCTTTTCTTACTCAATTCTGCCTGTTTCATGTCCATATTTCCCATATATCCAGTGCTTTTTCCTGCATAATAAAGTCATAAATTCAGACAGCACAATTTAGGTATTGCATGAAGGCTCTAGTCACCGGTGAAAAACAAATTAGCACTTTCTCATCATCATTCCGTGAGGATCAATCTAAATAAATCCATCACATTATGTATATGATTCAACAAGGCAACTATTAAACAACTTATTAGAAATACAAAACAACCAATGAAAAATGTCACGAGATCCCTCGCTCTTTGGGGTTCCCTCAGCTTTAAGGAACATGTACTTGGGTGTATGTGCGACTTGTTTAGATCATGAATAGGCACAAAAGCAAGAAAGCCACTTTTACACTCAGTGATTAGTACCAGTAATAGGATGAAAGAAGGAATTCCATTCGTTTAAAAAAAAAAACTCTATCATATCCCTCTATTGTGTATGAAGTTTATGGTTTCGGTTGGTGTAAATCCAATCACCTGAATTTAAGACGATAAGAAACACTATAGTTGGATCAGAGATGAATGCTACCTTACCAGTATGACATACTGATGATTCTAAAAGCAGGTAAAACATTCTTTGAGCTTGCAGGCCTTATATTCTTTACCAAATATCTATATCAGGTGCGTAGAAATACTTTAAGAGGGCTTCTTTACCATTGTCACCCCATTACATACCCTCACAATAGCACCTCCAAAATTAAGATCAGTCGATATTCGATCCTCCAATCTCTTGTCAAACTTCCCATTGCTCATTTCTGGACATTCAATGTTGTCATCTGTATTTCAGGACAAGCATCCATGTTTCTGTAAGGATCAACTGTTTTAGGGAATCTGTCTTAATTAAACATGAAATTCTTGTTTCTCATGCAAAAAGTCCTAAAGTTTGTTCACTTGGCTGCTAGGGAGCAAATGCGGAAGGAGTTCCAAAACGTCTAACCTTTGATGAAATTCAAAGCAAGACATACATGGAAGTAAAGGGAACTGGAACTGCTAACCAGTGCCCTACCATAGATGGAGGTGTTGCCAGCTTTGCCTTCAAGGCAGGCAAATACAATGCCAAGAAATTCTGCTTAGAGCCCACATCATTCACGGTCAAGGCAGAGAGTGTGAACAAGAACGCACCCCCAGATTTCCAGAAAACCAAGCTCATGACACGCTTAACCTACACCCTTGATGAGATTGAGGGACCATTCGAAGTGTCTTCTGATGGCACTGTTAAGTTTGAGGAGAAGGATGGAATTGATTATGCTGCCGTTACAGTTCAGCTTCCGGGTGGTGAGCGTGTGCCCTTCCTCTTCACTATTAAACAGCTAGTGGCAAGCGGCAAACCAGAAAGCTTTAGCGGTGAATTCCTTGTGCCTTCATACAGAGGTTCATCCTTCCTTGACCCAAAGGGACGGGGTGGATCTACTGGCTATGACAACGCTGTTGCATTGCCTGCTGGAGGGAGAGGAGACGAGGAGGAGCTTGAGAAGGAGAACGTAAAGAATACTTCATCTTCTACAGGAAAGATCACCCTGAGTGTTACCCAGAGCAAGCCAGAGACCGGTGAGGTCATTGGAGTATTTGAGAGCATCCAGCCATCTGATACTGATCTCGGTGCAAAGGTCCCCAAGGATGTGAAAATCCAGGGTATCTGGTATGCCCAACTTGAATGATGCAGAGATTCTAGAATCTGTGTATCATTTCTTGGTCCGAATTTGTTTGTAAGTTACAAGGTTAAACTTTCTCTGACTCAATTTGAACAAGCATTGAGAAAACTATCTTGCTGTATATTATAAAGCTTGAGTAATATTTCATGCTGATAGCTAGTTACAAACATTGCTAATGCTTGTATTTACTCAGAATGAGTACAAAGTACTGATCATCGTAGCAAAGTGCAAATTAATGACAGTCTATGTCCCCCAGACGGCACAATCATCAAAATATGGGAATGTGTACAGCAAACGTGAGCTCAATCTTTGTTCCCTTTACCTCACAATCATCAAAATATCGGGATGTTTTCAATAAAGGTGTGCTCAATTAAGTAATTTTTATGTCATTAAGAGATCTTAAACCATGACAAGGAGTACATAGCTAATAAGTAACAAACAACTTAGTGCCCATCATAGATCATGCAATGGTGAAGCAGATGAAATTTGCAACTAAAGTAGAAACAGACAGACAGATGGATAGAAATCAATACCAAGAGAAATAAACAACGGAACCAATACAAATTCTTACTCTTCCTTGGTTTAAGTTCGTATGAATAACAATCATCTTATTGTTTTCAATATTGATCGGCAAACATATACAATTCGTATTATAGTCCCAGGTACCAAACCTGGCAGTAGCACCTTTTCTTCTCTTGCTTAGGACTTTGCCTCTCTGAAGAGACGACCTTCAGACATACAATGAGGTGCCTAAAGGCGGTTAGAATTGAATTGTTACATTTTTGCATACAGGGCTAGGCTGTAGAACCTTTGTGCCGAGTGTATGTCACGAAGCTAGTGCTAGCAAAATTTCTAAATCATTAGTTGCATTTGCAAGCATGGTCACAGTTGATGACATCTTTAGACTTCTATTTTCCTTGGAGAAGAACAAAAGGAATCTTCTTCATATAGTATTATCAGCTTAGATCCCCCAAATATCCCTTAAGGATTTATTATGCTTGCAGCTTATCAAGCTTAATACTTGACGGCAATTGTTATTTCACCAAAAATCTCTACAGGAGCATAACCCATCCTTAAAATGGTGAAACCTTAGAGGATCTCTCACAATGATCTGCACCCCAACAATTTTGGCTAAATACTTAATGGCATTATGGCAATCTCCACATATTCTCAAGTTTTTGAACACCTTAATTGACGATGCACCATCCAAATTAAGAATCCCAAAGGCAACAGCAAGCCTCTCGCTATGATTGCACAAACTGTATTCCTTCTCCTCTGCATCAAGATCTTGGCCAACAAGGTCTGTACAGGGTAAATACCCGGCTAACTTCATCTTTTCACCTATTTCAGCCAAAAAGCTGTAAATCTCTGCAGCCTGCACATTATTCTTGTCGCCGACAACAAAGGTATGCACTTTGTCTTTCACTTGAATCCAACTACAACCAGGAAGTTTCATAATTCCTCTTTCTCTCATCAATTTCCTAATTTCTGACGCCTCCTCTCGTAGTTTGGCAGCTTCATAGATGTTGGACAACAAAACATAGTTCCCACCATTTTCTGGCTCAATCTCCAACAGTTGTTTTCCAGCAGCTCGTGCCAATTCCACGTTCTTGTATACTCTAGATGCACCAAGCAATGCTCCCCAAGCACTAGCAGTTGGTTTCAGGGGCATGTTTTGGATAAAATTATATGCCTGTTCCAGGCGACCAGCACGGCTTAGAGCATCAACCATGCACGAATAATGTTCTGCATCAGGTTCAATTCCATGCTCCTTGCTCATTGAGTAAAAGATCAAAAGACCCTTGTCTACCAGCTGTGAATGGCTGCAACCCGATAGCACGCCAGTAAAAGTAACAGAGTTGGGTTTCACCCCCAAACTTACCATTTCATGAAAAAGCATCAAAGCTTCCTCTCCTTTCCCATGCATTGAATTTCCAATAATCATTGTATTCCAAGCAATAGTATCTTTTTTTGGCATCATATAGAAGACTCTTTTGGATAGTTCCAGGTCACCACATTTAGCATACATGAGTACCAAAGCAGTGGAGACTGTCTCATCTTCCAAAAATAAACGGCGAATGATAAGACCATGAATCTCTGCACCTCTTCTTATGCTTCCTAGATCTATACAAGTAGGTAGCACACTGGTGATTGTGATTTTATTTGGTTTTGCACCTGACTGCTGCATTTCACCAAGTATTTGAAGTGCCTTATCTGTTCTTCCACTTTGCATGCACCCACCAATAACAGAATTCCAGGAATCGTGATTCAGTTTAGTTCCTCGTTTTCTCAACTGATCAAAGACATTAAGTGCTTTGTCAGATTTCCCATTTGAAAAATATGCTGACATAATGACATTGCATAAAACATAGTCAAACTGATGCGTACTATCAAATACTGACTCTGCTTGTTTGATACTTGAACAACTAGCATACATGTCCACAAGAGCACTGCTAACATACACATTATCGTGTATCCCATTCCTAATAATATAACCATGAATCTCTCTACCCAAATTCAAACTTTTCAAATCCGAGCAGGCAGGAAGTATAGAAGACAATGTAACAGGATTTGGCCTCACCCTATTTAACCCCATTTCACGGAATATCCTTAGCGCCTCTCTTGGAAGTTTACAGTTAACATAGCACGAACTCATCGATGTCCAAGAGATTACATCTCTAGCACTTAAATTATCAAAAACCTCTTTTGCACCTCGAATGTACTTACACTTGCCATACATGTCAATTAATGCATTTCCAAGGAGCAAATCGGAGTGATATCCATATCTAATTACATCTTGATGAATCCTTTTTGCCTTTATAAGGTGGCCCAAAGTAGCACAAGCCTTGGTTACTGATAACAGTGCTAACTGATCAGGAAGAACATTCCTTTGCCGCAATTCGTCGTAGACTTTCAATGCTTCTTCTGGACAACCCCTCTTCGTGTATGCGGTGATCAAGAGCGTCCACCATCGTATATCTGGTTCGGGAATTTCATCGAACAGTTGACGGGCACGTCGTATATCTCCATGAGATTCAAGGGCACGCCGGAACTGGAGGTGCAGATTAGGACGAATGCTTGAGGGTAGCTTTGAGAGCATGTGCTTTACAACCCTAATGGTGGATGCAAGTTTTCACAGGTTTGTTACAGCAGTGGATGTAGCAGTATTTTGTAGCAATGCAGAGGAGTACTCTTGTCTTTATTCGTTGTCCATAGATGTTAGTAGCAGTTGGGTTAAATTAAAAGGCTTAGTTGTTTCTTATTTACATTTCAGTTTAGTTAATTCACTTTAAAGTCCACGGCTGAGCTGTACAAGTTGATTACAGAGAAGGATTTTGCTTTGAGCATGTTCTTTATACTAGAGCCTAAAAGTCGATGTAATTGTAACTTGTAAGAAAAATAACTTACGCCTTGAGAGTTGAGAAAAGTCATTTTTTCTCTTTAAAGAAAAATATTTATGATAATCAAACGCTAAGAAATGACAATTTCATAAAAAACTATATATATATAACCAAATATATATAATTTCCTTAATGTTTTCACCAGAGTATAGATGGCCTCTTGGCTGTGTGCGACAAGATTGCTTCTCTCATATATAATTCCTCTATTTGTTTGATTTTATATTCTAAAATTTTTATTAACATTTTTTGCTTAGAAAAGTGTGATACAAATTTTGAGTATGTAAAATATGAAACTAAAAATCTACTGAACAAACTTTTATCCACTAATTTTGACATCCCGTCAACCCTATTCCTTTTCCTCTCAAGACAAACCAAATTCCCTTTACAAACTCACAGTTCAACAAAATCAGATAAACATACTAAAGATCACAAATAGTATGATATTCTTACGTTACAACATCACTTTCTTCCCCAAAATTCCTTCCCTTTACTCGGTTACACTTCTTTCCTTTAATAGAAAGTGCAGATAATTGATTGGATATAATGAACATCTATGAATATCATAAGCTCAGCAGAATTATACAATCACTTTGTGGAATTTCAGTAATGAAATGGATAATAAACTGCAGGGGTCTATAGGGACGAGTGCCAGTTTAGCTTTGAGGCTAGGACAGGCTATTTTCTCTGCCGCTTCACTCCTTTTCACGTGTTTGAATGTTTCTTACTACAGCTACAGCTACCCTCCCTTCTGGTACTTGGATTCCTTACTTCTCTTTTCTTCTCAGTATCCATGTCCTTTTTTTCGTATTTATATCTTATTTATATCATGCAAAGTTTTGATCTTGAATTTGGGGGCTGTTCTTTTCTCATTTTTGATTCTGATTTATCATACAAAGTTTTGATTTTGAAGAATTTTGGGGCTTTTCTTTTTCATTTTTGCTGCAGTATTTTGGCAGCTATATTTTGAGAGAACCACTTTTGAAACCAACATTTTTCCGGTTTTACTTTGTTGGAGTAGTTAATTTGGGTATTGAAGATTTGGATGCGGAATTGAGGTTAAAAATAGTTCCTGAGAATGTTAAGATTGGTCATATTGCATGCTTTGTTTACCTAAGTGCTTACTTGAGATTTATGCTTTTTGGAGTTATCTATTCAGTTGTTATACCAATTGGTGTATTATACTGAAACTAGATGTTTGTGAGATGTATCATCACATGTGTAGTCCTTATTTTTGAGTATAACCATCTGATTCAAGCCCCTTCTAATGGACCTTATATGGCCCGAATCTGTATTGTTTAACCAGTGATGATATCACATAGACGTAGCCTGTTTACCAGATTCCATGCTTATAAGTTGTAACCCCATGGTTTATGGTCATTGATGATTGAAATCATATTCTGTTCCTATGGTGCTACTCCTGCATTTTCATTTTCTTATTCTTTCCAAAAGACAAGCTTTCCAGCATCAATAATTTTTGTAAGTCCATAGTTTTTGTGTTACAATTGGTTGGTGATTATTTCAATCAAACAACTCTTTTTGTTTAATGTGCGACTACTGCATTTTCTTTTCCATGTTTTTATTCTTCCAGAAGTAGGGGTTTCTTGAATGTTGAGCTCCAGATTTACTGGTTTCCTGAGTAGCAGATATCACCAAACAAAAAATAACTGATTAGTAGTCATTCCAAGTTAGTTTCACATTCTGATTTAGTTCATGCTTATATGAGCATAGTTTTAACTAAGCATAGAACACAGTTAATCAGTATAAGAATCTTATATCTTGATAGTTATATGTTCTTACAATGCAGTGGCTTCTGCATAGAGATCATTTAATGTGAAAAGAGTACCATTGCACCAATCTTTTAGTTGCAGAGGTGCAATTTCTCTGTTAAATTACCTATTTCACCTTTGGTTGTTGGCAGCTTTTTGGTGGCAACCATGAGTTTCGTAACGCCATGGAACTTGGGTTTAGCAGTGATTGATGCATTTTCGCTGTTGGTTAAACGCTCATCTCATCAGCCCGGAATATTACCATATCTTGTTGGAGTAGATTGGGTATGTGCCTTGATAAATTTACCGTCAACTTTGCTGTAAAATCTTGTTCTGATCAAATATAGTAGTCCTGGATTCATAACAGGTTCTTTCGTTTCTGTTACTGGCTACTGCGTATTCCACAGCTAGTGCCACTGATTACTTGGTTGTTCTTGGTAGTCCATATTGCATTGGGAATATATGCAGACGATATCAACTCTCTGCTGTCATGGCTTTCTTGTCTTGGATTTTGTCGTTGCCGTCTTCTCTCTTCAATCTTTGGCTTCTTCTTCCTAGAGTATATTAGTTGCATCTCTTGTCCTGGACCTCCTGATTGTCTCTTGATTTAACCAATGTCTAGTGAGTAAAGATTGTCAAATTAATCACATCTCCATCTTTGCTATCTCTCTGATATGATTTGGTATGAGGCCAAATGAGAGACCATGTAAAACCTCACCGATCCTTTCTGTTATGATCTTAGAAAGGATATTAGAATTATTCTAGAAGTTATTTCACTCATTGCTTTAAGAGTATTTGGTCCATTTATTGATGGGTAACTTATGCTATGGGGATCATTGAACTCGTTCGTGGTGGACTTACTATCTACTCCACTTGGTAATATCCGTTCTTCTACCCTTGCACGGGTTGAAGTCTCTGTCTATGATCAGATCCTTTCTAAATTCCTTAATGACGGCTTTTGAAAAGAAGCTTTTAGATGAGATATTCCAAATTTCAACCTAATTAGATGAGTAGAAATGGAAGCTTGCGAGGTTTAAATAAGCGTCTCATTAGTGAAGTTTCATTCAAGGATGAAGGAGGAAAGACAAACATTGCAAGTAAAATGACTTTTAGCTTTATTTTGTGCTTCAAACATCTTCTATCACGTTCCAGAATAGTTAAGTGTTATCCCTTTTTTTTAAAGATTTTTCTTCAGAGTTTGACATCTCAAAAATCACATAGCAAGAAGAGTAGAAACTGAAACTGTCATACAATTTTTTTGGTGTTGGCTTAAAAATGAGAAATATATTTCATATTTGTGGTCCAATACATAAAGTTGGTAATAATGTAATGTGTTTTGAAAAGTTTGAGTAAAATATATTATACCAATAGTTGCTCTATTAAAAAAAAAAAAATACAAACAATGGGAAAGAAGAGAAGGGTCGATCGAGATGGTGTTTTTCTAGCCAGTAAATCGAAATTAACAAAAATAGAAAGAGAGGAAGCAAGAAAGTAATGGAGATTTCAGATCTACTATAGAAACACAAGAGAGACCAGATCATAATACGTAAGCTGCTGACGGTCTCAACTCTCAACTAAATATAGTACTTTGTATATTGTTATTCATTTTGAGCGGGTTTGCATCTAGGCATATGGTGGTTTAATGGTTTTAATGCTTAACTTTCTGTCTTGTATTTTGCAGTAATATCACCCTATTAATGGCTTAGTTAATTACAAGAATTATCTCGGTGAATTTTTACAAGTGGAGTTTGGGTCTGGAAAGGGTAGTATTTACGCAGGTCTTACGCCTATCATGAAATGGCAGAGAAATTATTTCCATTAGATCCTCGACTAAGATGAAATGGGCTTAGTAAATTACCTTAATTTTATTTTAAAAGCTAGATAGAAATTTCTGTCTATAGTGAACTTAGGTTGGAGCTATTTTATCCACCAAATCTCTTCTATTCTTTTTTCCTGAGCAAATAAAAAAGCTCGACCATCTTTCCATTTTCCCCTCAATTTCAAGCAGAGAATTATTGCATCCATAGATAGTGTCATCTTGAAAAAGAAGAAAACTGAAAGACTACCATCAAGGTTTGGAATCAAGTGGTGCAGATATCACTATCAGTGTTTATCCATAAAATAATACAGTTGAATTTATACGTGATTTTTAGATAATTGAATTAATTTGATCCTAAAATAAATAATTGAAGAGTTACGCAATACTTAGCCTTAGAGTATAGACGAAACAACAGAAACAATATTCTGGGAACGGAGTTTCCGGGCACAACAACAAAGAAATCAAGAAATAAGAAGATAAGATTGAATTAAGCTTTATATAGAATATAGTTTAAGTTTGCCAGAAAATTCATGTCCTTTACAATGACAACTGAGCTCACTATTTATAGCTATGAAGAAGGTCCTAGGGTCGTGCCCTTCTTCAATGTCAATTATGAGGGGCATTGATGAAGATATAACGGGTAACATAAATGCTAAATTTCTTGTAACGGGTAACTGCTCTTAATGCTATGAATATTCTCTATTAAATGCTACCAGGAGGAGAGCATTTATCACATCTTTATGAGCATTATTCTTTCCCGTGACAAACGAAACAGTTGCCTTCGGTCTTTAGCCATCGCTTGTCTTGGGCTCCACGTGTCCCTTTCTCGGACGGCCACATATCATAGCATATTTTATCCTATACAGATAGTCCCCCTGCTTTTCGGTGACATAACTTTCTGTTACCGGAAAGTTGGTAGAAACACTCTTTTGGCGAAAATTACTATAATTCCCTCTGAAGGCTTCTGATGATTGATTAGGCGCATGTCTCTCTGCATTTAATGGTCCGAATACGCGTCGTCCCATGATTCAACATAACTTTTACCGATTATCGAGGTAATCATGGCCATGAATTTAGCCGCCAAAACTTTTACTTATACGTATCAACTTTCTCCCTTATACTTCATAATTTTTCAAGCTTCCTTTATCTAACTTGCATATTGCTCTTCATCTTTTCTCTAACTCTCAAACGAAAGACCTTTTCCTTCTTTCCTACAATGGCTTCTTCCTCAAAATGTACTGGTTCCTCAAGAAGCAAGAACAAGGCCGAGGGCTCTGCTCCTCCAACATTGGGCTCATCATCCCTAAAAGTCTTATTACCACAAAAGACTTCGAAGAGAAATTCTCTGCTGCTAACTTTCGTACATGGGCCGTTAACAGGTATCCTTCTTCCATATGTTCTTCGAGCATTCCTGCTATGAAGGAAGACTACCGCTACCATGACTTGAAAATTATTGCTCCTGATCTATCGGAGAGAGTCACCCTACCCAAGGAGGGTTTTACATATGTTTACACGTATCCCTTTATTTTGGGTGCGCTCTCTTTGAGCGCAGAGCTTGACTCCGTGATTGCAGAGTTTTGCCTCAGCTACCAAGTGTGTTTGGCACAAGTAAGTCCTTCTGTGTGGAGGACGGTTGCTTGCCTTCGGCGTTTGTGCCAGGAAACTGGAGAGGAGCTAACCTTAGCTCACATGATGAATCTCTATTCCTCCAAAATCTTCCGCAGGGGAATGATAAACCTCTACAAGCGTGGCCACCATGCTTTGTTGTCTAGCATGGATGATGACAACGGCCGTGGATGGATGGAACGGTTCATTTCAGTTGCCACCAACGACATCATTCTGGCAACGGTTTCATCCTTTCCGGCCGCTTGGAACTGCACTCGTAAGCTCTTTGTTTAGTATTTCCTTTTACTAAATATTTTTCTATAGCCATATTGATCCTCCATCTTTCGTTTGTTTCGGAAACTCGATGGATCCCACCGGTAACTGAAGGTTTGGACCGGTGGGTACAAAAGATCTTGGACGTTACGACGCTCGAGACTCGCTTGTGGAAAGAATTGGCCCCTAAATATGGGTGGAAGGCCAAGAATCACAGTAATTCAAGCTCACCTTGTTTCAATTATTCATGTGAAGAACTTGATTGATCCCTTCTAACGTGTTTATGAAATTAGGTCTACCAGCAGGCTCTGTTGTTGTTCCCGAGGAGGATGTCTTGGCTGATCCTGCTGATGCAGCGAGGCTACTTCAGGAGGCGCTTACTCAAACAGGTGGCTCCAAGCCTACTTCGAGAGTAAATGTTTCTCTACGGAGTCCCCGACTGGAAGACAAACAACCAAAGAGAAGACGCTCCTCTACAGCTGGGGAAAAGAATAAGAGGGCGAGGACCGATGGCCCCGAGTCATCTCCGGTATCAATGGTGACTGGCCCTCCTTCTGGGCCGGTCATACACACCGTGACGATCGATGATGATGAAGAAGCTAGTGGTGAGGGAGCTTCTCTACATAGAAGGCGACGATCCTCATCATCTCAATAGGATGCTCAACCTGTTGAGAGAGTTACACCAACCGAGGACGATGCCTCGGCACTTTAGGGAGAATTTGATTTGGTAGATAATGTCAACTCCTATTTTTGGGTCCCAATTGTTGTGCCCGATATTGCAGGTCTGAGTACCGGACCCCTGCATGGCAAGAATCCAATAACCAGCACCGCATTTGAGCAGTTGCTTTTCACTCTTCAACTCCATCAGCTTCATCTCCATCTTCCCCAACACCACCAACTGCTACATCACTTCCATCTTCATCCATCCTTCCACCAACAGTTACTACATCACCTCCACCGGCTGCACCTGACCATGAAGAAGGTGTTCCTCTTCCACAGTCCCCAGTCCATGGGAATTTGGGACAAAATTATGCCGCCCCTTCTGAAGATCCACAAAGGAGGAAGAACATTACTTTTTCGGTCTCCACCGCATGGAACTTGATATCCCTGCCGGTGGAGCTTGCTAATTATCTGAAGCCTTTGGCTTCAGAGAAATACTGGGAAAAGATTCAAGCAATCTCGGGAGAGTGTTTGTTGAACAACACCATGCACAACGCCGCAGCGGTATGTTCCTTTCTTCCTTTATTACTTCTTTTATTTTTGAGTGTGAACATATCTTGAATTTTACCCTTCTTACTTTGTAGGCCAACTTTCTTGCTTCCGAGAGCCTTCAGATGTTGATTCGTGAAAAGGAAGATAATACCTCCGCACGGAATCAGTTTTTGGCAGAGCAAAAGCAACATGTCGCTCGCCTTTCGGAACTGGAAGCTAAAGCCGCTGAGGCTATTGTATTGGAGGCTCGTTTGCGGCAAAGTGAGTAAGAAGTGGTAGCCAAAAAATTGGCGCGCTGAGGGTTAGATTTGACGAAGCCAAGGCCAAATAGGTTGAGTTAGCTGCTAAAAGTAGACTCCCAGCGAGGTCTGATGCACCTGGTCCTTCTAGTTCTGGTTCCGAGCTTTCGGAAACTGAAGAAGAATCAGAAGATGATGATGCCGAAGGCCAAATTGGTGAAAATGTTGAGCCATTGGTGGGCCTCTCTACTTTTCCTATGGGTGCGGACACTTCTTTTCCTCCCGGTTCCGGAGATACTGCAGTTTAGCTTTTCTTTTCTTTTTCCAATTCTCGTACCTGTGCCATTTTGACATGTTTTGTGAATAAAAATATCTTTTGCTAAAGTATTTTTTGAGTCTTCTTTTCGTTAGAATATTCAGGCAAGTCTTTAATCTTTGCATTTTCTTTAAGAATTTTGCGCAAACTTTTTGCGTCTTATTATATGAACCTTATGGGTGTATTCTCCCCGAAAGTATTTTTGGCTCTGAGTATCAGCCCTTGTCCGTGAGGGCTTTGATAAGTATTTGCGCGTTTACTTTTTGTGTCTTTTCGTATACGGCTTCGGGTGTATTTTTCTTCGGTGGCATTTTTTATTCCGGGCATAAATTATTCCGGAACCAACCATTTAACATGAGGGTTTTTATAAGACAGGACCCTCTTATGTTTATGACGCTCTTGAAGAGGACGTCTGCTGTTAATTACGACACTAGCATTTGAAGTACTTGTTTAACTTTCAAATGACAAAGTTAATTCATCGTTTAGACAAGAAACAAGATAAAAACAAAAGGATTTCATTTTATTCCTTCTATGAGAAGAGGTAGAGGGCATCCTAAGAAATATTGGGGAGAGATGATCAAGCAGGACATGGCGCGACTCCAGCTCACCAAGGACATGACCTTAGATAGGAAGGCTTGGAGAGCGAGCATTAGGGTCGTAGGTTAGTAGGTAGTTGAGCGTTTTTCTTCCCTGTTGAGGGTGTTAGGCTAGTGTGTAGTGTCTTGCTTTAGATTGTTAATGGTACATATTGTGTTTGTATTGTTTTCTGCTCCAATTGCCGAGTACCTTTCCATTATTCTGATTATTGATATTGCTTTTTCCATTTATTTGTTTTGATTCTTAGGTTACTGGCACTGTCTTCTTGACGTATGTGGTTGTTATTGTTCCATTGCCTCTTTTTCATCTCTTTGTGCCGAGGGTCTTTCGGAAACAATCTCTTTACCCTCCGGGATAGGGTAAGTTCTGCGTACACACTACCCTCCCTATACCCCACACGTGGGATTATACTGGGTTGTTATTGTTGTTGTTGTTATTTTCAAAAGATACATAAGCATTTGCTATGCTGAAAAGAAATTGCCATTACTTGTGGCTAACTTGTATAACTTATTTCTACGAGGCTGGTCGCGCAATCTCCGGTCTCGATGATGTAATTATATTTTTAGTTTTTGTTTTTCGGTCGATGTGGCGGTCATTGTTGCCTTTTTCTCATATAATCCCCCCCCCCAGTGTTCGAATGCAAAGAATGAAAATTGGAACACTGGAAGTCTTGTATCTTCGAAGATTCCACTAATGTATTTCTAGATAATCCTTAACTTGGTAAAACACTTTACTTCCCCTTAGGAACTTATGCAGTCGAGGGAATGACTATCTAACAACCCTCTAGTGGTTTGTGCTCGTGAACGATCGGGTAACCTTTGCTCATCAGCAAACTTAACTTCCCGGTGGGAATTTGCTATAGAGCAAAAGATTATCTAACCATCCCCGAGTGGATCTTTGCTTGTGTGTCTTGCTATTAAAGGTCTTATTGCTGCTGTCTTCGTAGTATGATATCTGTTGCTGCCTCGTTAAAAACCTTGCCAGAAAAACCCAATTGGGACAAAAACTGAACGAAGGGAAAAAGAGTGCAGCACATACTTTCTGATCGGATAATTTTCATCAGCAATAGTATCTTTTGAGGTGTGCCACGTTCCAATTGCTGGGCAATTTTTCTCCATTTTGGTTTTTCAACTCGTATGAATCTTTTCCGGTGATAATTGAAACCCGGTAAGGGCCTTCCCACGTTGGACCTAGCTTTCTTGCGTTGAGCTCCCGGGTGTTGTGAATTACTTTCCTTAGGACCAAGTCTCCTACTTTGAAATAGCGGAGGTTCTCTCTTCGATTATAATACCGCTCCATTCTCTGCTTTTGAGCTACCATTCTTACATGCGCCAATTCCTTGCGTTCATCGAGCAGTTCCAAGTTGACTGGAATTGCTTCGTTGTTCGATTCTTCATCTGCCCCGAAGTATCTCAAGGTTGGTTCCCCTACTTTCACCGGGATTTAAGTTTCTGCACCTTATACGAGGGAAAAAGGGGTTTCCCCTGTGCTCAACTTAGCCGTAGTTCGGTATGCCATAGAACTCCGGGTAATTCCTCGGGCCAGTTTCCTTTAGCCGCTTCTAACCTTTTCTTGAGGTTTTTAATAATCACTTTGTTCGTTGACTCCACTTGACCGTTTGCACTCAGATGATAGGGTGAAGATGTGATCCTCTTTATTTTTTAGTCTTGGAGGAACTTCGTAATTTTTGCGCCGATAAATTGTGGTCCATTGTCGCATGCTATCTATTTTGGTATTTCGAACCTGCAAATTATATTTTTCCACAAGAATCCACCATTTCGTGTTTTTAGATTTTTTGATAAGGACCGCTTCCACCCATTTAGAAAAATAGTCAGTTAAAATTAAAAGAAATCTTACGTTTCCAGGAGCCGTTGGAAATGGCCCGACGATATCCTTTCCCCATTTCATGAACGGCCACGGAGATAGGACCGAATGTAAGGGTTCTGCCGGTTGATGCACCAGTGGCGCGTAGCATTGACACTTATCACATTTTCGCACGAAGTCATTGGCGTCTTGTTCAATGCGGGGCCAGTAATATCCCGCCCTTACCAACTTCAACACAAAGAAATCTGCACCCAAGCAGTTGCCGCATATCCCTTCGTGAACCTCTCTCATGGCATAGGTAGCTTCGGACGCTCCTAATCACCGGGCCTGCGGGCCTTGAAAAGATTTTCTATACAATTGCCTCCCTTGAAGCTATATCGCGATGCTTTGGTGCGCAACGCCCGGGATATTTTGGGGTCTTCAGGTAGCTTCCCATGTTCGAGATAATCGATAATTTCATTCCTCTAGTCCCAGACCAGATTAGTAGAATTTACCTCGTACTAACCATATGTATCCAGGACTGAGTTCATCAGTTGTACCACCCTGGATTCCGATCCCTTTATTTTTGTTGATGATCCTAGGTTTTCCAATGCGTCTGCTTTTGTGCTTTCCTCCTTGGGATATGAGTAATTGACCACTCTCGGAATTGCGCCAGCAGAGCTTGAACCTTTACCACGTATTATTGCATGCGCTCCTCTTTGGTCTCGAAGATCTCGTAGACCTAATTTACCACCAACTATGAGTCGCATTTGATTTCAATGACCTCAGAGTCAAGTCCCCGGTCTAACTCGAGTCCTGCAATCAAAGCTTCATACTCTGCTTCATTGTTAGTTAAATAGACTATGCTGATGGCTTGCCTTAGGGTTTCCCCCGAAGGCGTGATTAAGACTATACCGAGCCCGGAACCTTTTACGTTGGAAGCTCCATCCGTAAGTAAGGTCCAAACCCCTTATGTCGATTCCGACACCATTACTGTTTCCTTGGTTGCCAAAGGCTATAATCCAGGACTAAAATCGGCCACGAAGTCAGCCAAGACTTGCGACTTAATTGCAGTCCTTGGCTTATACTTTATGTCGAATTCACTTATTTCGACGGACCATCAGGCCAATCTACCTGAGAGCTCGGGTTTATGGAGGATGTTCTGCAAAGGAAAAGTAGACACCACGGCTATCGGGTGGCGTTGGAAGTAGAGCCTCAGCTTCCGAGCAGCGACTACGAGAGCTAAGGCCAGTTTTTCCAAATGTGGGCGATGAGTTTCTGCTCCCGTTAAAATTTTACTAACATAATAAATGGGAGATTGTGTACCTTCGTCCTCTCGGACTAAAACTGCACTTACCGCAACTTCCAAGATCGCGAGGTAAACCAACAACGTTCCCCTTCTTCTAGTTTCGAAAGCAATGGAGGGCTTGACAAATACTTCTTTAAATCCCTCAAATCCTACTGGCACTATGGGGTCCATTCGAAATTATTTTACTTTTTGAGCAGTGCGAAGAAACGATGACACTTTTCTGACGACCGGGAAATGAATCTGCTCAAAGCTGTCAATCTCCCCGTAAGCCGTTAGACTTCCTTCACGTTTGATAGTTGGTCTAGGATATCTTCTATGGCCTTGATCTTATCAGGGTTTACTTCAATCCTCCTTTGTGATACCAGAAATCCCTTACCAGAGCTGACCCCGAACGCGCATTTCTCGAGATTAAGTTTCATATTATGCTTCCTTAGGATGTTGAAAGTTTCTTGTAGATGTTTAAGATGATCACCTTCATTTAAAGACTTAACGAGCATATAGTCTATATAAACTTCCATAGTTTTTCCTATTTTATTTTCAAACATATTGTTCACGAGCCGCTGATAAGTGGCTCCGGCGTTTTTCAACCCGAAGGGAATCACATTATAACAATATATACCGAAATTTGTTATAAACGAAGTTTTTCCTGATCTTCCGGGTTCATCTAAATTTGGTTGTACCTGGAATAAGTATCAGGGAAACTCATTAACTCGTGCCAGCCGTTGCATCAATCATTTGATCGATGTTTGGCAGTGGGAACGATTCTTTCGGGCACGACTTATTAAGATCTTTATAATCTATACACATGCGAAACTTATTATTTTTCTTAGGAACTACTACTACATTAGCTAGCAAGTCTAGATATCTTACCTCTCGGATCGAACCGATATTAAGTAAGCGGGTTACCTCTTCTTTAACGAATTTATTCCTCGCTTCGGCGATCGAGCGCTTCTTTTATCTTACCGGAGGTATGTTAGGATCCAAGCTTAACTTGTGTACGCTACCTTTGTCGGAATGCCTGTCATATCCTCATGCGACCATACAAAACAATCGGCGTTAGATTTAAGGAATTTAATGAAGTCAGACTTGAGTTCTGGATGCAGTCCTGTCCCTAAGTGGAATTCCTTTCTAGGAATTTCTCGAACAATGCCACTTGCTCCAGCTCTTCTGTTGTGGACAATGTTGCATCGATCTCTTCTAGAACTTGGAAATATCTTGGCACCTGATAATTTTGCGACGCATGTATAACTTCATCTAGTTCAGGAGTAGGTGCCGGTCCCTGTAATTGCTATGACACGTGTTCTTTTCCTTTGCTACTGGAGACCGAAATTGCATTCATCTCCCTTGTCGTCGGTTGGTCACCCCTTATCTGCTTAATTCTCTCGGGCATTGGAAACTTCAGCAATTGATGGTATGTTGACGACACAACTTCATCTCGTGCAACCATGGCCTTCCCAGAATGATGTTGTATCCCATATCACCATCTACCACTTCGAAAAGAGTTGTTTTCATTACTCCTTCAGCATTTGTGAGTAATAAAATTTCTCCCCGAGTTGTCACACTTGCGAGGTTGAATCCGGCGAGGAGCTTTGGGGCCGGAATAATGCTTTTGGTGAGTTTAGCTTGCTCCAATACTCTCCATTGTATGATATTAGCCGAACTTCCTGGATCCACTAGAACACGTTTAATCTTAAAATCTAGCACATTTAAAGAAATTGCCAATGCGTTGTTTTATGGTAGCAGGAGTCCGTCTGCTTCCTCCTCCGTAAAAATGATATCGTCTTCCCGAAGCCTTTTGCTATGCGTTATTGATACTTTCGTCTTGTTTGCTGCTGAAAAGGTGACCCCGTTAATCTCGTTCTCTTCAAAAATCATGTTGATTGTTTGATGCGGGGGATCTTCTCCTGCTTTCAAGGGTTCCATATTGTCTCGGTTGAGACCATAATTGTTCTCTAAGGTGACCATTCTTCAATAATGTTGCCACTTCTTCCCGGAGATATCGACAGTCCCTTGTCCGGTGGCCATTCGTCCGGTGGTATTCACACCACAAGTTGGGATCCCTCTGGCTGGAATCATATCTCATCGGTTTTGAGAACCGTTATTCTTTGATGTTTCTCATGGCCGATACCAACTCCACTATACTGACGTTGAAGTTGTATTATGATAATTTGGGGTGAGAAGGATCTCGTAATCCTGCCACTTCTTTATCTTGTAGTGATCGATTGTTCTGATCGGGATAGTCCTTCTGTCAATCGTGAATCTGTTCGCTGCCCGAAAACCTCTGCTGTGGTCTTCGGTTCGTTCGTAAGGCAAAAATCAGCCCTTCAAAATCCGCCTGTCTGCGGCATAATCATCCTTTGATTTTTCCTTGTTCTTTTCTCGTCCTTTGATCGACGATGGAAAACCAACCTGATCATCTTTGATCCTTATTTTTGATTCGTACCGGTTGTGGACATCTGCCCAAGTTGTTGCTTGAAACTCGAGTAGGCTTTCCTTCAATTTCCGGGAAGCATCTGAACTCCTCGTATTCAATCCCTTGATGAACGCCTCAGCCGTCCATTCATCCGGGACAGCCGGGAGCAACATTCTCTCCTTCTAGATCGAGTAACGAACCCTCGTAGCAGCTCGGACTCTCCTTGCTCTATTCTGAATATGTCGGCCTTTCGAGCCTGTACTTTTCTTGCCCCCGCATGAGCCTTCATGAATGAATTCGCAAGCATTTCAAAGGAATCTATGGAATGCTCGGGTAACAGTGAATACCATGTCAAGGCTCCCTTCGTGCGGGTTTCTCCAAATTTTTTCTGCAGCACAGATTCAATTCGTGAGGAGCTAAATCATTTCCCTTTATCGCCGTTGTGTAGGTGGTAATCATCTCCTGGGGGTCTGAAGTTCCGTCATACTTTGGTACTTCAGGATTTTGAACCACTTCGGGATTAACTCTGGTGTCGCACTTGGCTTGTACGTCAATTGAGTATACTTCTTCGAGCCCGGGCCTTTCAGCACTGGTGGCGCGCCGATATTTGGTCCATGTGGGTGTTCACTTCCCTCATGAACCGTAAAAGTTCATTCTTGAAAGAATCATTCTTGTTGTTGAGACCAGATCTGTTCCCCCCAGCCCCATTAGAGCCAATTTTGCCCCTGGGAGTGTTGTTGTCGATCCTCCGCGTCGTTTAATTAGTGGGAACCCGGGGAGGAATCGAATCTCGTTTGTTTGCATTATTTGAAGCTCCTAATAGCGCTTGATTCAACTCTGTCATAACTTTATCCTGTTGCATGAGGTGGCTTAGAATGATCGCATGTTGCTCTTGCAAGACACTTACCACGTCGATGGCATGCTCCTCATCAGCGTCATGGGAGTGGTCCCCCGAACATGTCGAGGATACTGCCTGTCATGCACTGGTATAGCGTCATTCCCCTCATTATGGGTGTCGCTGATTGAGTCCTCGGAATGAGGCTGATCCCCTCGAATCTCGGGGTTGTGCATGTCATTAATAGTGTTATCTTCCATTTCTTATGATTTTTTCTAGGACAAAAACAATCAAAACACGTTAGTAAAAAAGGCAAGGATCAATTTAATTATACGGCTATCCGTGCCCCACGGTGGGCGCCAAACTGTTTACCCGTAAAATGGTACGGTTGAATCTATACGTGGTTTCTAGATAAGTGAATTAATTTGATCCTAAAATAAATTTCGGGAACAGGGTTTTCGGGCTCAATAACAAAGAAATCAAGAAATAATAAGATAGAATTGAATTGAGCTTTATATAGAATATAACATAAGTTTGTCAGAAAATTCATATCCTTTACAATGTCAACAAGCCTCACTATTTATAGCTATGAAGAAGGTCATAGGGTCGTGCCCTTCTTTAATGTCAATTTTGAGGGGCATTGATGAAGATATAATTGTGAACATAAATGTCAAATTCCTTGTAACGGGTAACTGCTCTTAATGTTATGAATATTCTCTATTAAATGCTACTAGTAGGAGAGTATTTATTACATCTTTATGAGCATTATTCTTTCCGGTGACGAACGAAACAGTTGCCTTCAGTCTTTAGTCATCCCCTGCCTTAAGTTCCATGTGTCTATTTCTCGAACGGTCACATATCATAATATATTTACCCTACACAATCAGAGGCACAGGTTTCTTGTTTGTTTGTGGTCAGCCAGTGGACTTTCTTCTTTCCTTCCTCCCTTTAAATAACATTTGCCTTTTCAAATTTAATGCCATGATACGTTTAGTCAAGATTTTGTGGTGGTTAGGTGTTGAGTCCCACCATCAATTAGGATTTAGGATAATTTATCCTGCAAAGTATTCACATTAAATTAAGATTAAAATTCACTTTACTCCTTTAATTTTTAAGGGCCGGAAAACAATACCCCCTCATATTTTGAATAGGAAAGGGAATCCCCTTATGCGATATATTTTTGGTGAGAGTTTTTTTATTTTAAATAAAAATATTTTTTTCTTTATCTATCCTTGAGTATAATATTTTTGTAAAAGCACCTAGCCTGTCTTACTCTCCTTATGCAAAGTAGCAGTTCGTCCAGCTGTCTTTTAGCTTCGATCAACCAAGAGGATTCCTTATAGAAAGGAAGAAAGTTTCATGAGTGATCCTGCACACTCCAACCATTTAGGTCTATGGCCATCGAGAGCTTTTTCCCACGTTGACTTGCTTTATCTTTTTCATCCAAACCAATACATGAATTTCGTCTATAATTTCCTATTATATTGAGGTATATTGAAGCCATTGTTCAAATTTTACCAATAAAGGAAAAATCTTACATACAAAATTAAAGATATATGTTGGACGCACATTCACCATGGATGCTTTAGCATTTAAATTTGAAGGAAAAAAATTATATTAAAATAGTCAATTCTCTGACATATATATTAGATGAAAGAATTGATGCTATGAGTATTAATTTATTTATGTATTTTCTTCGTCTATTAAAATTATTATACTAAAGCAATAATTGAAATTTACTTATTTTGAAAATAACTTTATTGAACAGAAATTATAGTTGATAATGTCACATTTGAAAATTCACTATGGAGGCGTTTTTGCGTTACATCATATCTTAAACTATACCGGAAGAAGGCTAAAGGGGAAATCCTTAAATTATATAGATCCTAATTGTTTGTCATAACTTGAGCTTTTGACTATAATGAAAGAACCTGGCAATTCTAAAAGGTATCTATTTAAGAAAGAAATGATTTTTTTTTAAATATTGTTTCACCAGAAAGTTATTGCACAAGGGAGTTCCGTTTCCCATTCAAAATGTGAGGAGGATATTGTTTCCCAACTCTTAAAGGTTAAGGGGGTAAAGTAAATTTTACTCTTAAATTGGTCCATCAAGATTTGGGCACTATCGGCTTGGCGTACCCCTTAAAGAAACAATAAAGAACATGATAATTTTACTATATTACCCCTAATTTTTATTATTGAAAAACTAACTTTGACTATTATAAATTCAAAATGATAAAGGTAAAATAGATATAAAATGATAAATTATCCATTGATTTTTCAAACTGGACAAGTGAAAGTGGACATCTATTTTTAATATAGTGGACTAGTAAACTTGAATAAAGGGAGTATATATATATATATATATATATATATATATATATATATATATATATATATATATATATATAT
>MCJB01013626.1:162538-203285 GCA_002018475.1 Nicotiana obtusifolia | reverse complement strand
CGAAAAAACTAGGTAAAACCATGAAAGTTTATATTGATGACATGTTGGTCAAGTCCCTGCGAGCAGAGGACCATCTTAGCCATTTGCAGGAAACGTTCGACATCTTGAAAAAGTACAACATGAAGCTGAACTCGAAAAATGCGCGTTCGGGGTAGGCTCCGGGAAATTTCTCGGGTTCATGGTCTCGAACAGAGGAATAGAGATCAACCCGGACAAAATTAAGGCTATCGAAGATATAAAAGTCGTCGACAGCGTTAAGGCCGTACAAAAACTGACAGGCCGGATCGCAGCATTGGGCCGCTTCATATCTCGATCATCAGATAGGAGCCACCGGTTCTTCAACCTACTAAAAAAGAAGAACGAGTTCTCGTGGGGACCAAAATGTTAACATGCATTAGAGGAACTGAAAAGGTACCTTTCTAGCCCGCCTCTATTACATACACCAAAAACGGGTGAGCTATTATATCTTTATCTCGCCGTATCAGAGATAGCGGTAAGCGGAGTTTTGGTTCGAGAAGAACAAAGTACTCAGTTTCCCATCTATTATGTCAGTAGGACATTAGGAGAAGCCGAAACCAGGTACCCACACTTAGAAAAGCTAACACTCGCCTTATTGAGTGCCTCTAGGAAATTAAAACCATACTTCCAAAGTCACCCAATATACGTGGTGACAACTTACCCGCTTAGAAATGTCATGCATAAGCCCGAACTGTCAGGCCGACTGGCTAAATGGGCCATCGAGATCAGCGAGTACGATATCCAGTATCGACCTCGAACCTCGATAAAATCTCAAGTACTAGCCAATTTTATCGCCGACTTCACACTGTCGCTCATTCCCCAAGTCGAGAAAGAACTCATGACTAAATCGGGGACTCCTTCGGGAGTGTGGACTTTGTTCACAGACGGAGCCTCAAATTCGAAAGGGTCGGGGCTAGGCATCATACTCAAACCTCCGACCGGAAACACGATTAGACAGTCCATCAAAACTATAAAACTGACTAACAATGAAGCCGAGTATGAGGCTATGATTGCAGGTCTGGAACTAGCCAAGAACCTTGGAGCAGAAATAATCGAGGCTAAGTGTGATTCTCTCCTTGTAGTCAACCAAGTGAATAGGACGTTCGAAGTCAGAGAGGGACGCATGCAAAGATATGTGGATAAACTGCAGGTCACTTTGCATAAGTTCAAGGAATGGACCCTGCAACACATACCTCGGGAATAGAACAGCGAGGCCGACGCCCTCGCTAACCTAGGCTCATCGGTCGATGATGAAGAAATCGACTCCGAAAAGGTCGTGCAGTTGCTGAGATCGGTGGTGGAAGAAGGTCATGCCGAGGTCAACTCAACAAGTCTGACTTGGGACTGGAGAAACAAGTACATAGAATATCTAAGCGCAGGTAAGCTGCCGCCTGAGCCCAAAGAGTCGAGAGCATTGTGTGCAAAGGCGGCCCGGTTTTGTTTGGCCGATAACGGAGCTCTATACAGGAGAACCTTCGGAGGACCCCTAGCTATATGTCTCGGCCCCGGAGGTACCGAGTATATTTTGAAAGAGATACACGAAGGAGCTTGTGGCAATCATTCAGGCTCCGATTCATTAGTTCGGAAGGTAATCCGAGCTGGCTATTACTGAATCGACATGCAGAAGGACGCAAAGGAATTTGTACGCAAATGCGGCAGGTATCAAAGACACGAATCATCCACCAACCTGCTGAAACACTACATTCAGTTATATCGCCATGGCCGTTTATGAAGTGGGAAATGGATATAGTAGGCCAGCTCCCTCGAGCACCAGGTAAAGCTCAGTTTATCCTTTTTATGACTGACTATTTTTCTAAGTGGGTGGAAGCACAGGCTTACGAGAACGTCAGAGAAAAAGAGGTGATCGACTTCATATGGGACCACATCATCTGCCGATTCGAATGCCTTCTGAGATCGTATGCGATAATGGAAAGCAGTTCATCAGCAATAAAGTAACCAAATTCTTCAAAGACAACAAAATCAAAAGGATATTATCAACCCCGTACCACCCCAGCGGCAACGATCAAGCAGAATCGACCAACAAAACTATAATTCAAAACCTCAAGAAAAGGTTAGTTGACGCTAAAGGAAGATGGAGGGAAATGCTACCCGAAGTCCTATGGGCGTATCGAACGACTGAAAAGACCAGTACCGGAGCCACTCCATTTTCTTTAGTGTACGGCACCGAAGCATTGATACCGGTCGAGGTAGGCGAACCGAGCATCAGATTTCATCATGCAACCGAGGATCCAACAAAGAAGCTATGAATATTAGCCTGGAGCTCTTAGATGAAAGAAGAGAAGCCGCTTTGGTCCGAATGGCAGCTCAAAAACAGAGAATCGAGAGGTATTATAATCGAAGAACTCGACTTCGATACTTCAATGCGGGGGACTTGGTACTAAGAAGAATCACGCTTAATACTCGAGACCCTAACGAAGGGAAACTGGGACCGAACTGGGAAGGTCCCTATACTATACTAAAGGTCACCGGGAAGGGCTCATACAAGCTCGGAACTTCGGACGGTAAGCCGTTGCCAAATAACTGGAATGTGAGCCACTTGAAAAGATACTACTGCTAAGGTAATCGACTTCACCTTTGTACTTTCTTTTTATTTTTTATTGGTACTGACATATGCAGGGCAGATTGATATCAAGCAAGTATTAGGACTGAAAGCACGCGTTGCACTCTTTTTCCCTTCGACCGATTTTGTCCCAAATTGGGTTTTACGGCAAGGTTTTTAATGAGGCAACCATATGTCGTGCTAACATAGATTAACCATTTACTGGAATTCACGAGTTCTTAAGCCCAAGGGCTAATTGCTTCGATTTCGAGGGGGCTAAACCAAGATTGTTAGGATTTCATGTAAGGGTCAAACGGTCAAAAGAGCCGTACCCGGGTAGATCAATCTTGTTCCCCTCCGACAAATGAAGATGTACAAGTATATGAATATTAACAAAGTCATTTGATGCCTACATTGTGTTCTCAAGCCTAAGGGCTTTTTATTTAATTATCTTTGCATTATCAGTAATTGGTATTAGTGAAAGACGCACTTCGAGACCGGGGGGGGGGGGGGATAAGACCTAACCAGGCAAACTCCGAAACCAGAGAATCGGGCTAAGGCCTTATTAAAGCTAATAAAGCGCAAAGGGAATTAAGACCAATCTTGGCAATTCCGATCTACGGCCAAGGCCGAATCAAATTGAAAACTCATATCTGATCAAAGCTTGAAAGAACAAGACTTCGAAACAAGTTAAGATCAAACCTATTTGGTAAGATTTTTGCTAAGGCATGCTCCCGATCCCTATAAGTTTAATGGTTGAAAGCGGAGCAAATAAGAGCTCGTTTAAATTGTTTTGGACAAGGCTAAGGCTAAACTAGTTATCGCTTTGAACAAGGCGAAGGCCAAATTGGTTATTAATGTGCTCGGAACTTACTTCGAGTCTAAGGCCGGGCTAACTAGTAATTAGTCGGTCGCAATTTATAATCCTAGCTAAGGCAGGATATTTCAATGCATGAAAATCAAGGAATAACCTCGAAATATATTAGAAAATGTCTTTGTACAAAGTGGGATATTTACATGATTCAGGCTACAAAATATTAGCACTACATCAATCCGAGCCGTCCTCGTACTCCTCAGGAAAGGTCTTTCTTCTCATTTCATCTTTGACCTTCGATGCCTCTGCCATGTCGGAAGACAAATCGAGGCCGCGGGCCTGGAGCTCCTCGAGGACAGAAAGGCGAGCTTGACATTGAGTATACTCGATCAGCGCCTTCGATTGCTCGTGAGCTACCTCGGCGTCAGCTTTATACTGAGCTATCAAGTCATCAGCTTTGGCCTTGGTAGCGGCATTCTCCGTTTGTGCTTCCTGAAGTCGATTGGTTAGAGCCGTCCGGTCAAGGTTGAGCGACTCGACTTGGAGCTGTTGGAACTCGTTGTCCTTAAGCAGGGCTTCGATTCTTCCTTGCGCTGCCAAGGCCTATTCTTGGAGAGCCATTTTCTCTGCAATTAGAAGCTCGGCTTTGGTTCTCCAACTGCTCGATTCAGCCTTTGCCTCGTTCAGCTCGGACCGGAGCCAGTCCAACCGATTGTCCATTTGCTCCATTCGATCAACGCAAGAGGCATGCTCTTTCCTTATAGAGTTCAATTCGGCCCGGAGACTTGACAACCGATTTTCAAGTCGTCGACGTCGATCCCACTCTTGTTCCATTCCTTCTTTGATGCGAAGGAACATTTCGTGATAAAGCACCGAAGACTGGAGAAAATTTAAATTAGAAGTTATCAATATGGGTTTGGAACCGAAACATTGAATATAGTTTGAAGTAAACAAGAAAGCATACTCTATTCGATGCCTGTTGAGCTTCGTTGAACAGACAAGCCCAATCCACAGCGTTCATTGCGGCCCGGTCTTCCTCAGTCACCAAGCTGTGGAGATAGCTTGCTATGCCTACCAGTGGGCCCAGTGCTCGGGCATCCTCGGGGATGGTAAAGGTTATCACCCTCCTTCATTCAGGATCCGAGCTTGGTGCGGGGAATTTATCGACTAGTTTGATACCAGCCGACATTCCACTTGACTCGGCTCGGGGACTCCTCCTGGGGATTTCATGGCCGAAAGTATCGGCCGACGGCACCCCGTCGAAAAATTCGTCAAAGGTCCCCGCTGTGGCCGGTACCCTGCCCGATGTATGTGCCCTAGCATCTTGGGCTTCTTTCAAAAACGTCTCCGAGAAGGAAGGTGAATGTGCCATCTCGGGGATATCCGAGGGTCTCTGCGCCGCCGCCTGCATGTCAGCCCGGTCTCCGGTCCTTGCTCCCACATCTTCTCCTTGGGAGGCACCGGTTTCTTCTACTATCGGCTCGGGGACTTCCCGGGTGGATTTGCGGTGCACAAGCTCGGAGCTTTTTTCCCCCTCGGAATCGTCGCTTAAAGAAATGGCGGGATCAGTGATGGTAACTTTGGGGGCCATCATCTTTCTCCTGCCCTTCTTCTTTTCGGGCTCAACCTGGTCGGAAACCCTTTTCCTTTTTCTTCCCCCCTCTTTCTCCAATGTGGGAGGAGGACATTGAACTGCCCCACCGGTAGCAGCCGACCTCAGCTCGGCATCCTTCGAGAGACCTGCAAAATAAGTTTTCAAAAGGTCAAGTGTTGGTGTTAATTATTTTTAGAAGATATGAATTTTGATAAAGCTCACCATGGTTCTTAGCCTCCCAAAGACCTTTTGATATCTCTCTCCAGGCCTGCTCGGAATAGGACCTCTGGGCCACGACTTTCCTGACCCACTCCATCAAGTCCTCGATTGCGGCCGGCGCCTGGGAAACGGCTGCACATCATAACACATCAGTTATGCATTCAAAGACAGTATAGGAAAAAGATAAATAGAGAAGCACCTACGTTTCATGTTCCACTTCTCGGGGAACGGCATACTGTCGGCAGGGATCAAGTCGGAAGTTTTAATTCGAACATATCGGCTCATCCAGCCCCGATCCCTATCTTCGTCAATGATCGAGAACGGAGCCTTGCTGGCCCGGCGAGCTAGTTTAATCAGCCCCCCTCGGAACATCCGGGGACTGTATAATCGAAGCAAATGGTCGAGGGTAAAAGGATGCCCCCCCTCGACCTTCTCTACGAAAAAACGGAAAAGGTAAACTATACGCCACACAGAAGGGTGGACTTGACCTAGAGTGACTCGTACCTCCTACAAAACTCGATGACTAGAGGGTCTATAGGTCCTAGTGTGAACGGATAAGTATATACACTAAGGTACCCCTCCACGTATGTGGTAATGGATTCGTCCTGAGAAGGGATTATTACCTCCTTGTCGGCCCAATAGCACTCAGCCTTCACCCTTTCAAGATGTTTTGGGGTGATCGAACTGACGTATTCAGAAACCAGTTCGCCTCGGCCAGGCACCGGGGAAGGCTTCTCGACCTTGAAGTCGGAGCCTATGAAGCATCCCACTGGTATGAAGCATCCCACTGTTGAAGGCTCAACCTCTTCAACAGACTGGGCAGATGAAGTTTGTTTTGAGGGAACTGATTTTGAAGTTTTGGCCATTGAAGTAGCGGAAGCAAGAAACAAAGGTTAAGAGGGATTTTCTGGTGAAGAAGACTAAAAGTTTTCTTTCTCTGGTGAAAAAAGCTTAAGGAAGTAATTGGATAATCAGCATGAAAGTAAAGCAGTAAAACGCAAAGAGGGAAAGAAGTATTTATACTTTCTCTAAAGACGGCGGTTCATAACACGAGGTATACAGAGATTAAATGCACGCATTAAATGCACAGGGCTCTGCAGACGAGACAGATAATGATGTCTCGTGCGTCACAGCACTACCGTCACGCAAAAGGTCCTTTTAGGGTTAAACGGTTTGATGGCTTTGACTGCGTGGCATGTTTAAAGGGTATGTCGACTACTTAATCAAAGTATTTGAAGAATGACGGTTCATATCATTTTTTGTCTTTACTCTCCAATAAACGAGGGGACTATTTGTATTGGGTCAAGCGCGATCGACTGCTCGAGAAGGGTCGGGCCCGAAGAAGATACGAGATCGGGTTGTCTCGACCCGAGGTCAGCAAGTCGGGCACGTATTGGGAGCAGCCGAGACGGATCGACCAATAGTGACCGATAGCACATCTCGTAGCGGAAGGTTAATGTCAGCCGAATATTTCGTGGATTCCTGATATCGCGCCAGGAGTAAATATCTCAACCGTTATAGACGCTAAGGCCACCATTTTAGGATATTTTATCCCGTAATTAGAGGGATTTACTCTGTAATTAGACTTTTACCATGTTTAGGGCTCTTTTAGCTACCTATAAGAAGGGCATTTGATATCCTCTGTAACACACAACACATTCTGAAAGAAAATACTATAATTATTACTATTCATCGCTATTAACACTGTTCATCAAGTTTTGCCTGTTTCTTGTATTTCGTCGCCACTATCCTATCTCTGTGGTTTGGTGATTTCCTTTTACCTGATATCTTTTAATTATTTTACATTATATTTTGCATTGTATCAAATTGATTCACGAATCCTTAGTACTACGAACAAATTCAATTGTTATCCGGTTTTAAGGGTAAACAGCCAGCAATCTAATACTACGTATATTGTACAAGATGCCTTGAAATTTATAGACACTACAAAATAAGTAAAGTAAGCTTTTCAAAGGATTTTTTTTATATTCTTCCCCTTCTCCTCTCTTTGGGGGGGGGGGGNGGGGGGGGGGGGAGGGGGGAGGCAGGTAAGGGGTAGGTTTTAATGAGTAACAACTGTTCGAGTAGCTGGAGTTAATGAGAGAAATAAAACTTACCACTATTTTCCAGTAGACTCCACCAACAACATTAAACTCTTTTGAGTTTGAGGTCACTGCATTTACTAATTATTGTTTTTATTTTTGTGTTTCAACCAACCGCTTTTCATTATATTTAATGCAATGAAATCATTGGCAGTGAGTAGTTCTTTACTTAGCTTCTTCTATCTCCTATTCTTTTCAGGGGTCCCAAATTGGAAAAGGACACTCTAAATAAGTCACCAAAATTCCTGGTAATCTAATTTCCTTTGTCACTAGCTAGTACAACTCAACTGCCAACCGAGTAGGTGTAGCGCCACAGAATCAGACAAGTATAACCAAAATTGACCACAGAAAAATGAAGGTCTGGAACAAGGACCAAATAGCTAATCCCCTATTTGACTTCTAAACTAAGATCCTGAGATAAATTAATTATCCACGCACGAAATATATATATAAATATAATATTATTGGAATATTAGACAACTCATAATATGATCAAACGAGCTATGACGAGTTCAGGTAGCAATTTAAGATGCATTTAAACAAATGAGACCCCCACGATTGTTTCCACTCCTACTTCTAAGAAAGTAGGAAGTCGAGAGTAGTACAATGTACCCTTTTCCAAGGCCAAGATCGTCATACTTTGGTTATGCTTTTCCTAGCTAAAATTGTCAGTTTGTGTGACACAAATTACCGTCAGTGAGCAGCTAATGACAATTAGTTGGCAGATTGGCCGGTTGAAATTAAAGTGGGTAAGCCAGGTGGAGGTGGCACGTAATTGCAAGTTCTGATCATGAGCAACATTAATGGTTTATCCTACTCATTGTAAAAGAATGACGAAACTTAATATGTTAATGTATTAATGAAGGGGAGTTTTTACGTGGTGAAGTTGTTGTCACGTAAACAGAAGATTACGGATTCGAGCCGTGAACATAGTCTCTTGCAGAAATGTAGGATAAGACTATGTACAATAAATGAACCGAAAAACCGTACCAAACCGAAAAGTCAAACCAAATCGATAAAAAATCCTGATTAGATTTGGTTTGATATTGAGTAAAATACTGAATCAAACCGACATATAAATATATAATTTTATATATACTTTTAAAACTTTTCATAGAATTTTCTTTAAAAAAAGTGCTCTATTTTTATTAGCTTCAAATAATGAATTGTTTGATCATTCTTTTACCAAGTGTTATTGAAATGCGTCAATCTCTTTATTCTTCCATATTCATATGTCAAGATCAATTAAATTCTTATATCTTTTTCGCATTTGAAATAGTATTTCGATAATTTAAAATTAAATAGAACATATCATTATATATGTATCATATTAATTTTTATGTTTAATTATTAAATTCAGTTAACCTTGAAAGTATACATCAACGAAAAATTATTGTCAGACAACTAAAAAAATAACTATCATGTGTTGCTAAAAATATTCTCCCATAACAATATGTTAATAGCTTCTACGTTTGTAATTTTTTTTAATTTTTACTAAACATATATTTACTTGTCAAAAATTTAACAAAGTAAGATTGAAATAATATTAATGTAACAAAGAATCCAAAATCCGAAAAACCGACAAAACCGAACAAATTCAAATCGATATAATTGATTTAATTTGGTTGTGATAAAAACCGAACCAACCCCATCCATATACACCTCTATTTGTGGTCCGACCTTTTCCCGGACCTGACGCGTAACGGAAGCTTAATGCATCATGTGACCAGGAAGTCACGGATTCGAACCGTCCTCTTATAAAAATATAAGGCTGCGTATAATAAACCCTTATAGTCCAACCGCGCATAACAAAAACTTAATGTACTATGCCCTTTTTTGAAAATCCAAATTCCAAGCCTAGCTCGTGCTCCTTTCGTAGTAATAACCGAACTGAACTCGAACTTCTTCAACTCGCTCAGTAATTTCACACGTACGGTGCGACAGTTCATTGAGTTCACAAACATCAGGAAAACATTATAAAAGTTTAACTTCTAGGTACCGACAATATTGAAAACGACTCATTTTTTATGACGCCCATAGATTAGTAACACAAAGAATAGTAGGTGACCTGTTACAACCAGTAAAACTACACTAATAGTTAAGTGATGACCTATTACTACCAATAAAACTACACTAATAAGTATAACAACTTATGTATACTTATGTACACTAATAAGTATACATAAGTTTATAACTATATTGGAAGGAATGGTTGCACAACAAAATAATCGGTGGTTGAAACACCAGTGACTGATTTGTACCATGATATATAGCTAACGTTGCTGGACCGCATTACAAGCTCTGTCACAGACACTAACAGCAACCTAATGACAATTAGGCTGACAACATTATTAGAACAACCAAACAGCAATTACCTATAAGTCAGAGTAGCAGTTTCTAAGCAAGCAGTTTCCATATATAGGACAACAGCAGATATTAAATAATAAGAACCCAGTTAAGATAGAGAAATCAATGAACTAATTACTAACCGAAAATTTACAGCAATATTACACATGGGGCAAAACAAAAGTACCTAAAGAAAACAAACTCAATTATTAAACCAGAAAGGAAGGACGGCTGAAAAGAATTGAGGGCAATGATGCTTCTGCAGTCTAGAACGTTTTCAAAATATAGAGGACTGCTCAGTAAAGAGAATTGTAGGTGTAACAGGTTGCAACAATGGAAGCTGCACAAATCAAAAGGGAAGGAAGAAGAGTAACATTCAAGAGCCTACTCTGTCCCAAATACCCAGCAAGGGTTATGGTAGCATCAGCAATCACCCGAGCAATTGTGCCAGCTTCTGTTGACAAGAGACCCCCATTGTAGGTTCCACGAGAAAGCCTGGATGACATGACTCGAGAGAGGAGTGATAAATTCACACCTATATTCATCAGCGAAATCATAGAGTGATTTAGAATGCAAGCAGTATAAGACGCAACCAAAAAAACAAATAAATAAAGAACACAGTTATCATCAACAAGATTTGCATCTGTCCAAGTTTATTGTGCTAAAGACTTCGGCTTAACCAACTCGAGATTGATTAAGAAAGCTAAATTCAGCAGGATTAGGCTTATCATCCCAGGATCACATCATGAAAGGTACTGGAAGGAAAAAGACCAGCACATTCGAGACTGATTAAGAAAGCTAAATTCAGCAGGATTAGGCTTATCATCCCAGGATCACATCATGAAAGGTACTGGAAGGAAAAGGACCAGCACCTTTTTTTCCATCAATTACTCCTCGTGTGTCTGTCACTTCCAATTGATAGTCCTATTTCTAGTATAATAAATATGGTCTTAACCTACTTTAAAAGAGCCCCCATGGTGAAAAAGAGACCTCAAAAATCAATTTTCTTTTTAGGAGTAAGCAAATATAAACAGCCATACGTCACTAACAGATCCATTTATCCAAGATATGCTGCTGTAAACCTAGTTTCTGAAATCAAGGACTTTAGTTTGTGACGTAGATAAGCTTATCAAGTGAGTTCAAAAACATCATCTTTGAATTAGTTGACGTGGAAGGGAAAAGGAAAGCTGCTGATATAATTATTGAGAGAACCTAGAATATTATGAGGCCACTCTACCACTAGCCACCCAGATGCAACATACCATCCATCAAGGATCTGAAAACATCATTTCCATTCTCCGACCACAGATATATGCGTTAGGTATGGGCATGGTGCCCCTCACAGCAGCAATCATATAATGCTAAATTAGCAGCGGTATCATGCAAAGCTGGCTATCTGGAACCTACAGTATTTCCTTTTGCCTGAAATTTTCTTCGCTTGAGCAGAGCTACTAACCTATTGCTTTATCATATTGATAGGTTCAGATGAGAAGTAAGTTTCTTAAAGGGGAAAAAAGAACCGGACAGAGAGGTCTTACCTTCTAATACTTCAGCAGCTACAAACATTATGAGCCCGGAAATAACATATTGTGGAACAGAATATGAGATTACAACATGAAAGCTCCCAAGTATACCAAGAAAAACCATGATTTCAGATGCCAACAAAATTTGCCTGAAAACAGAAGAAATCTATCATCAAATTCTGATAGCAAAGGTTCAACACGACAGTAGCGAATTTTCACCTGCTTGATCTGAATTAATTATTCTGCTTTTTGGTAATTAGATGCATCAATTTTCAAGAACTGAATCGAAGTTTTAGTAGCACGGCATTATACATGGAGTAATTAGCGGAAGACATGAAGTTTAGAAGCAGAGATACAACAAATAGCTATCTGTGCATGAGCATACAGAGCACAAAGAATTCAATGCACTAGTAAACATGAAGGCCAAAAGAGACACTAATGCACTTACGAATCCCTCTGATAAGAGTAAATACTACAAACTGACAGCCTTCTTATGCAAGTGAAGGAAAATTATTCAACTCTCATTGTAATATCCATCAATATGAGCAACAAAACTTTATATCCAGGAAAAACTTTAGAAAATTTAGCTCCCTGTCCAAAAAGTAAGCATCCAAAGCATGTTCTTTTGCAAAAGAAGTTACCTGTCTTCGAACATGTTACTTATGTAGCTCCCAACAACAACATTTATCGGAAGTACCGTGAGGCCAAGACACGCAAGAAAAATTGCCACGGTTCCCGTTGACCAGCCAAAGTAATATGACGTAACGACACTGGATTCTGAAAGCAAAATCTCCATTGCATATTTCAGCATAAAGTAGATTAGTAATTGAACCTGGAAAGATGAAAGAGTCGTGTCACTGGCCATTTAAATATAAATCTTTCTAAAGCATAATCAAGTTATATTATGCTTCCTTTTTTCATATGCATACAGAGAGTGATCCATCTTTCATTTTTCCTCTCCTTTGCTTTGTTTCTTTTTCTCGAGTACTGTGAGAAGACAATCCCAATCAGACATAAAGTTATCTGCACTTCCACATCTGTACCTGACCCCAGCAGCACCAAAAGAGCCTAATTTTTTGTGCTTTGATTTATACTGTACACATCCCTCCAAAAACATGAGTTCCCATTAAAAGGAATTGCTTCTTAGCAGTATGTGTTTAACACGAAGTGGAAATGTACATGCATAATGAGATAATAGTAGAAGGACCTCTGGCCCGTTAGGTCACCAATGCCAACAGATGCTTAACTACTTTTCAAAGTCCAAGCAACATAAGGAATCAAGGTGTGGGAGACACACACCATGGCTGGACTTCCACGGGACAAATAGCAATTAAGCATGGGTGTGAGTAATATCATTGACCCATTTCTCAATAGACTCTACTCACATGTTGAAAATACAAACAACAAGGTCAGAGTTGACAACTTACCTTCACAGAAGGAGTGAGTAATCTGTATGCTTCTGCTATAGAGTTCGCTGGCTTACGAGACTCCTCGGGAGCTTCTTCACTCCCATCATATTCTTGGTCATTCTCATCATCTTGTTGATTCTCTTCCGCTTTTAAGAGCAACGGTTGCGTAATGCCCTTCTCAAGGGCATCATTTTCTACTGGTATAAAAAAATGTTCAGCATCAGACTGTATTTAGATAAACACTCCACCTCTTCCATTTTGTACGACATGAACTTTTTCTTCTGGGTGGTTTAAAATAATGCGATGCACTTGCACAAAGAATAAAACACATCTATAAGTTTTGAAATCATAATATGATGTTTCTAGTTACACCAACTTCATTCACATACTCCCGATTCCAAGTTCAGCATTCTTTTCGATGGTAGAAATTTAGTAAGTCAGATGAGCTTCTTAATTTCCATTCAGTGTTAAAACTATTACACATAAAAGTATAAGTTAGTGCACCTTAATATACACTAAAGAGCATTTGCGCGAGGTTCCATTAAAGAGTTGAGTGCGGAATTTCTCATTTCCTACTTTGGGACTTTAAAACAGAAGTTGGAGAAGTACATATAAATACGCCGTACCCCTATGTCTCTGATTCAATCTTATTGTATTATTTTTGGATGTTCTTGCAGTAAATATGGTATTTCTAAATGTTAAAGACAATGTCTACTTATGTAATAGAACTTCTACTATTATCCATTCGTTAATCTTTCTGAACATAATACGGCATCGAAAGAAATAGTTTTTCAATCTTTTTTCTACTTCTCAAGTCTACCGGAAACAGCTTCTCTACTCCCTCGGGATAGGGATAAGGTCTGCGTACACACTACCCTTCCCAGACCCCACTTGTGGGATTTTACTGGGTTGTTGTTGTTGTTGTTCTTGTTGTTTCCACTTCTCGAGTGGATATTTATACTCTGCATTTCCCTCACTCAGCATTGCGTAAAAGACACAATCTACTCTCATCCTAAACTTTGTGGTTTATCAAGCAACAACAGTTAAAAAACTTTGATGCACGTGGCTAAATAACAATGCGAGGTCTACACAAATAGAAAAGCTGGGCTCAAAAAGTGGTCTTATTGGCTGGGTCCATGCAGCCACAAGCTAATGACACAATAAAAAGACAATGAATTTAGCACCTCGACAAGTGATTATCAATGCAATAGGATTTTCAGATAGATATTCATTCAACCTGGATGACATTAACCCATCCCAAGAGCATTATAAATTTGTACACTTCATCTCACCAGAACCTACAAGGAAGCTATTTCAATAATGCCATTGCTGTAAACGTCTTGCACCACGTTTGTAGTTTAACTGATACCAGTCCAGTTAAAGCATAGAGAATGGAGGGAAAAGGAGCGGACATGTGCTAATTTATGCTATATACCCATACCATGCAACAAAAAGTTCAACGTACCACTATTAGATTCTTGAGGACCATTGTTCACTCCTGTCTCATTAACAGGTTCTCTAAATGAGAACCACAGCCATATCAAATAGATTAACCATGCAAAAGCCATGAGCCAACCAGGCAAAGTATCTTGATTGAAGGTCAACTTGTAAATCTTAAAATTAGTTTGGAGTAACCCAGCAAGTGCAGGACCACATGCCATTCCAAGAGCGCTAGCACTGACAAATCCTGCTGATGCCTGCATCCGGATTCTAAGGGGCACGCAGTCACTGATGTAACGTCGGTTCACTGCTCTGGCAGAACCCAAACTGCAAATCAAAGACACAAAGGGGAAAACACCTTCCTGTCAACTTAATATTCAGGTGCAAGTTATCATTTCAACATCAGAATGAACCTCATCAAAACAGAAGTAGGAATGAAATGAATGTGGTAGCAAGCAAATGGTTTACTGAGTACTGACTTCAACTAATATCATTCATTTGACTTCTTTACTCATGTGATCTCGATATTCCAGACTGAAGGTGGTTGTTTACCTGGTCCCCGAAGTAATGTTTTATTTCCAACGACACACAAGAATCAACTGAGGATTAGCCTAGCTTGCCGCAACCAAAATATATAACTCTATGCTGTTAAATTATTAAACATTCTAATTTGTTTAAAGTCCTCATATCACACTCCAAAATCAATTCAGCAACCTCATCTTTGAAATCACTGAAGACTATCTGTCTAAAAGGTATTAAATTCTTCTCTATACACCCTACCATCACCCCTAAAATATAGCAAAGAAATATCTAAATACTCATCACGGATATCCATGTGTGTGCAACACATGCACAGATGCACACATTTGGGAAGAGAGAGAGAGAGAGAGAGAGAGAGAGAGAGAGAGAGAAGAGAGAGAGAGAGAGAGACCTACCCACAACATAATCGACCAATAAGGAGAACTGGTATAGAATTGAGATCATAAGCCAATGCATACATGACATTCCCCACAAAGAGAGCTATACTGCTAAATACCAGAGGTCTGAAATAAGATCTGTTTGACCAAGCACTAAAATACACAGAGGAAAAGATCTGTGCAACAGCCATTGCTCCAATCACAATCCCACAAACTGTTGCAGCAGCACCAAGGCTCATAGAATAATTATCTGCTGTTGGAACAATAATATATGTATTGACCATATAAAGGAAGGTATTTGCCAAGTTCAAGAGAAGTGACATAAAATGGTATCTCTGATCATCAACTTGTTCTTCAACGGGAGTAGGGAACTCTTCTTGCATGATAAGTGCATGTTGGGCCAAAAAGTTAAGGAAGTTTGTTGAATTGCTTAATCTATCAACAGCTGCTTTCATTGAGTCAACAACAGAATCCTGCAAAACAAGTTAATGCCATATAAGAATACAGTAGAGGAAGTCTCAAAATTATTTGATATCAAGAAACTGTGATGCACAAAGGATTATGAAATCAGCATAACACAAAAAGATTAAAGGATGTAGAGAAAAACCTGGAGCGGAAGAGAAGGCTGGTCATAAATTGACAAGTAGCTTCCTTGACGGTCCTCAAGGTCTGCAAGATTACGAGATATTGCACCAACAACTGCCCCTAGTCCCTGCAATCACCATTCATGGTCAGTGAAGTCCACCTTGACCTATTGTCATTTGTCAGTGAGATTTTGCTCTTGGACAAGTCTATCAAATTTCTGAAGGAAAATCACTTTTTCTCATCACAAATACACAAGGTTCGATATTTCTTTGTGTCTAACACTTTTTTCCGTACTTCTCATTAAAAAATGCCAATTAGACAGAGTAAACCAATAGTAGTGTAGTAGTCATAGTAGTTTTTGATGCTATAGAAGCAACAGTCTTGTTATTACTAGTGGAAGAAGATTAAAAGAATGCAGTAGCTATTTGAGTTTAGCATATTACCACATGCTTGAAAACTTGCTGAAGTTGGGAATAAGGATGATTAGCCCGGGTTTTGACATAATAATCAGTGAATTTATACCCAAAACGTTTGTCAAACTTCTTGAGGATCTTCCGCAGCCCAATGGCATTTATTTCAACGAAAAAGAGAAGCTTCAGAAGATCACGTCCCACATCTCTATAGGCTTCTCGTAACTCAGTTATTTTGGATATATCAGGCTGCTCTTGAAGAGAATCTTGCTGCTTATTAAGTTCAGATATCCTGCTTGCCAGCACTCCTTGTTGTTCCAACAAAAACAGAACAATTCTTTCAATCTGCAAGTTGAAGAAAATTACACAGGCTTTCACTTTTTCTCTACTTATGTAAAAGTATAGATGAGTGAGACAGAATGTTTCTTCCCTACAAGGAACATCCTTTTAACCAAACAATACATGAATAAGGTATTAGCACATAGACAAAATTAGGCTAAATACTGAAGACCACCTTTGACAGTTGACCTATCCAAATCCCTGTTTGGAATACAAAGAGAGAGAGAGAGAGATGACGCAATAGCCAGAAGAAAGAAATAAACATGGAAGAAGAAGGCATGGATTGAATCATCACTGCCTCCTAGGAAGAGGAGATTAAAAACAAATGAGGGTTCTATAACATGCTAATTTTTGAGAGACTGAATAATACCTCTCTAAGAAACTTGGCAAATAGTCAGTATTTTGGAGAAGGGCAGCCTGTTTTTTTGGAATAACATACTTGCAGCTACTACTTACTGGTTTCAAGTTGAAGTAGGAATAGACATCACTTCAAGAAAGATCATCACACTTTTTTAAAGAATAATAAGGAATGTACTGGCGAGCCTCATAACTTACTCTTAACAATAAAAACTGTTAGGAAATATCTGACAATAAAGATCAACAAACCAACTGTAACATGATTTAGCTGATATGCACGTAAAGGATGCTAGTGCACAATCGTCATATTCTTACCTGATTGTCCAGCATCCGTGAGAAATCCTTAAGAACATGTCGACGATCTAGTGCTCCAGCTTTGATTTGGTTACCATACTGCTTAACCTTTTTCTTCATTAATTTGTAGTTGATGTAATATCTGGAAAGTCCAAAGTAAAGCTCTTCAAGTATACAAAAACCAATCAATTCTGACAACACAATCAAAATATGTATGTGGATTCAAATAAAAGCTAGTTTCCTTGTTTCCTTTCCTTTAACAGGTAGGATCTAATATATCTCTTTGCTTAACTATTTTCTTTATACGTTTGCCTCGTCTATTTTATTATCACAAAGCAATGTGTTTACTTAACCCTTACACAAGCTTACTAGTTGTTGTTCTGCAATTTAACTGTTATTTTTTCCTCTTAACAGAGCTTGTGCTCAACTGTAATACAGCAGATATTACAGTTTCTCTAGATGTAACTTGTTTAAACTGTATAAGCACTGGAAAAGTGGAAATGATACTCTCAAATGTAGCAAGGTTGAAAAGCATTTGACATGCTTCCATGGAAATTATCCTCCGTAGTCAAACATTAAGCACCAAAAGATAATGCATGGTCTAGTTTCCAGCAAGTTTTAATGAAAGAAAGTATACAACAACTAGGTCTATAACAGAATATTCTGCATACCCTTGCCATTCTTGGATCTGCCTGTCCTTCAGCTTCTTCCCAAAAGCAACCATGTTTCACTGTACAACCAAAATGAAAAGGACATTAGAGAAACAATAAAAAAATAAGCAGAACTCCAGACAATGAAAAACCGTTTTTCATATACTACAGAGCTAGAACTGTTTGGTTGATGGAAATTGAGAAGGTAATTGCACCAATCCTATTTCAATCTATCACAATATTTACTGAACGCTGATAACCGAGAAGTGCTGCCTATTTTTCCATAGTTTTGGAGAATGAAATATTCTTTTATGCACAATAAAATGTGCATCACTAAACCATAGTTTAATAGCATGGAGGTAGCGACTGTGGGTTGATATCTCATAACATGCTCATAAAAACTTGAGAAACAAAGACAAATTCAGAGGAAAAGAAATTTATTTTTCAAGTTTGAGGTCACTCATTGTCCATAGTGGTCGAAGATAAGTTGCACATCTTCTCTTTTAGTTTTAATTAATAATTAAAAATAAAACACATCTTCTTCAGAATATCCCCTAATTATATTAGTGACTGGTCATACCATTTCTGACCAGTAAAGAGCTTGAATTTTTTTAGCAAATACCAAATTTGAATAGCATGATAATGACCATGTCCAATTCCAATATCGCATAAAAACACACTACACAGTTACACATCTTAACTACTCGTCAGCATAACAACTGCTTTGCCAATTATTAGAAAAACCCTTTAAAAATACGATAAAAGTCAAGACGAAACAAAGATCACACGCAATAACACTGAATATTCACATCAAAAAAATAAAAAGATTAAAAGAAAAAATAGAAGCTCACGCAACAAAAATGAATAGCAGTAAACAACGTCCGAATTGACAGATATTTCAATATTTAAGCCGCTCTCGTCAAAATTCAAAAAAGAAAAAAAAAAAAATAGGACATGCAAAATTTTACAAAAACAATCCAAAATTCAGCAACAAACACAGCATAAAAGAGAAATTGCATTAGGTTGACAGAATCCCAAAACAATTCACTCTAACACATGCATAAACATACATATATCGTAATCAACATGTTTTTGTTTTGACTTAATTATTTATTTAATTTTCTTGAGTTTTGAAAGGATTTTTGCACATTACCTGAAGAGGAGTGTGCAATTTGAAGCAAAGCTCTTAGATGAGCATCAACAAACACGTGAAAGAGCTCTAGCTAGAGAGAGAGAGAGAGAGATTTATGTTAAATCTCGACGAGATTTCGTAAAGAGCTTAGCTTATTCGGAATCCGAAGAGATTTACACAAAATTCGGATCTCTATACAACAAAGAGGATAGTCCAATATTCGAAATACTCTATCTTTCAGATTCCGTTTTTGATTCTTTCAAATCATATATTCAGTAGCTATCAGAATTCTATTTGTTGTGTGTGTACGCGAATATATACGGGAAAAAAATGAAACAGGGAAGGGATGGGATGATGATTGAAGCAGGAGGTGGTGAAAGAGAGTGTATGGCTGGTAAAATGACTCGGCACCTCAGATCTCCTCCTCTTTTTTGTTTCTTTTTCTTTTTTGTTATTTTGCGTAAGAAAATTTGCTGAATGTTTTTGAAAAATTAGAAATTTTGGTATTTAGGAGGACATATTATCTTTTCAGACTCTATTTGTAATATTAGGATATGTTGTTATTCTTGGATAATATGTTGTTATTCTTGGATATAAAAAATATAAAGGGTAATCCGGTGCATTATCATTTTTACGGCTCGAACCCATGACCTCCTGGTCACATGACAATAACTTTACCAGTTACGCCAAGACTCCCCTTCACATATAAAAAATATGAAATTTGTAAAAAAGTAGTTTTGAAGTTAAATTAAAATATATATGTTTAAAAATTAAAATTGTATTTGGATATGCATTTCACTGAAAAAATATTACAATTTTGAGAGAGGAAAATATTATTTACTTGAAAAAAGGTAAAAATTACTCTTTCAAATTTAAAACTCTATCTCTAAAATTTTTTGAAACTCATCAAAAATTTAGTTAAATGTATAACCAAATAATATTTTGAAGATGAATTTCGGCAAACAATGATGAACTTTAAAAAAATCTTATTTTATGTAGGAGCACGGGCAACAATAATAACAACAACAAACTCAGTATAATTTCATATGTGGGGTTTGGGGAGAGTAGTGTGTATCCCTACCTGGAAAGATAGAAAGGCTGTTTCCGCTAGATTCTCGGCTCAAGAAAAGATGGCAAGGAAGAAAAGGGAGGAAGAAGAAGAAAGAGGGGGAAGAAAGAAACAGGGGAAAGAGGGAGACAAAAGACAATAAGAAAAAAGGGCTGAAAAAGTAGCATCAAATAGTAACAATTAGGGAGCAATAATTTTAAGTAGCATCAAATAGTAACAGTCAGGAAACAACAATTTCTAATAGCAGTTTTCAAAAAAAAAAAAAAAAAAAGAAAGTATCTCTTTCTACCACGTACAATGGACGTGGTAGCTAAGTACGAGATACACTAACAATCTAAAAGAAAGTATCTCTCAACCAACAACAAGGATACTACTAGTACTACAGGTAAACTTAGGAGAAAGTCACAATTATTTGTCAACCCACCACCTTAATTCTCGACCTTCATACATTTTTATCGCTAGTCATGTCCTCGGTTAGGTGAAGCATCGACATATCCTGCCTAATCACCTCTTCTTAATATTTCTTTAACCTACTCCTGTCTTTCTTCTTCAAGCCCGCTACGTTCAACCTTTCACTCCTCCTGATCGGGGCAAGAAGAGAGATTTGGTTTTATAGTCAGTTTTCCTATTCAAACGGTAAGTAGGCACATTTAATTACTTTCTTGAACTTTATACTTTGAGTGATGCAATTTGAAATTGTCACGAGTATTAGATTGTAAGTTAAGTTACGAGGACTTGTATTTAATTTTTTATTATGGTTTTTCTGATTGGAGAGCACTTTCTTTTACTCTTTTGATGCATGGAATTCAGAATCTCTATGCTTGAATCAATAAATGTTGCTTCTCATCCAAAAACATTTCATAATAAACTGTAATCAATTTCAAATTGCAGGAATTTTCACTAAAATCCTTCCTTTTGTGATTATATGGCATAACTATCAACAGACTTTTTAAAAAAAAAAAAAAATTGGTTAAAATCACGAATTCGCTGGTTTTTCTTCTTTTTTTTTTTTTTACAAATATCAACTAGCACATTTCTTAATTTTCTTTTCTTTCCATAAAACTTCATAATTCTTGACGGTCAACTAATATCTTTTTCAGAAAATGTAATTTGGAGAAGAAAAAGTCGACCCATTATTCAGTAATTTGTCCCCACTTGTTTTAACTTGTTCGTCTCCTTGAAAATAAAATATTTTCTTGTGGTTGGGATTTGGGTAATACATAAAGTAGCAAATCTTACTTATGTAATTGGACTTTTGGAATGCATGTTATGTGTTCAGGAGTGGTAGATCTGCTGCTGTGTTCTTTCCCTACTACCTTATTTTATGTTTAGTGAAGAAAATGATTAAGCTGGGGCACACAAATCTATCAACGTGACAAATAAAACAAAATCTAAATTATATAATTACTGCCTTTCTTTTTGTATCTTTTCACTATTTTGTTTGGTATATATATATTGAGAAATACTAAATTATCTCAAAAGATATATTAATGACAAGAGCAAAAAACCTCGTATCCTTGATCGCTCCTTATCATACTAACAAATTCAATCTTGTTTGTGACCTTTATTTGCTAAAAAATCTGCATATTTATTTGCGTCTCTTCAGATATATATAATATTTGCCTTGATAGTTTCAAGCATATATTTGCAATCTTGAATAATAGCTCTAATTAAGAGGATGATGGTGTGCCTTTGATAAATTTCACAACAAGTAGACAGTTTATTTTCAATTTCAAAATCCTTATATCTTATCTTTTGGACTAATTTTAACCCTTGCTTAATTAATGCTCCACAATTTTGTAGTGAAATAAGATATAGGTCACATCTTATCTTTTCACTATGATATGATGGGGAGAGACTTCTTTATGCAAATTGCAAAAGCCAAAAAAAAAAAAAAAAAAAAAAAAACTGAAAAGGAATATATTTAGGAAGAAAAGAATATGATTTTTTTTCCACAGCAACAGATGATTGCGTAATATTAGAGATTATAAAATCGCATATCTCTAATGGATAAGCACTAGGAAAGAAAATTAAGGAGGAAGAGAGAAAAGAGATTAAAAAGGGAAACAAATTGACGGATATGAATGATTTAAGAAGTTATAATCGTTTTTTCTTTTCTTTTAAAGGGCCTAATGATACAAAAGAGTTCCGACAACTAACCCAAGCTCGGTTTGTGTTAGTCAACTTCATTAGATCTACAGAATAATTGTCAATTACCTGCTAATTTGCTATTTTATTAACGTGGTCCCATGGCACGCTGAATCTATTTTTTAATTTTAATTTTTTGTTGTTTTTCATTGTAACAAACCTTGTATCAACCGGATTATTGTCCTAATTAATGACATCAAAGCAAGTCTTATATATTTTGAGGTTACGACATTACATCTCATTATATATAATACATTGTTAAACATCACGATTTGACCCACATATTATTTCATCCTTTTCTAAGTGATATCAAGATATCGAACTCATAATACTATAGTTTGAAAGTAGCGGAGCTAGGCAAGATGTGTGCCCCCAACTCGGCCAATATAATTACTTAAGTTTTTAGGATGCCAATCAAAACATATATTTGTTATTTACGAAATATACACACAAATATATACATTTTTTGCGAAGTTATTGGGAACCGATAAACCCTTAACTTTAAGGATAGGTCCGCTTCTGAGTCCAGGATTAAATTAATAGATGAATGAAGAAGCGTACTACTCTTGACCACCACGTACATAAGGGACAAGCCATGCAACTCGATTAAACAAAATTAAGCACATTGTTAGTACTCTATTTTCATGCAACTATATATTATTTGAAATGACAATAATTCATCCAATATCCTTATTAATTAAAAGATAAGACAAAAAACATTACTGCGTCACAAGGATCCGATCTATATATATGATATCGCGATCGCCATACTTTATCACATGCAACTCTGATGATTTTGTCTATCAAAATTAATTACCAAACTATAGTTGCAGATTTGAGAAAAAATATAAATATAAAGTGATAAAGGTTTCTTTGCAAATGAACAGTTCAATCTTACATGTAGATCTCATTAATTATGTTGCCAAATATGGCCCTCCAATTATTTGCCACTTCTGATCTGAACTACTTGTCGATCTGCATTATTATATTATCGTTTCGTTTGCCACTTTTCGTTCATCATATAAAATAAATCTTTAGTACATTTTTTTCCTCATTTGGATAAGCACCTTAAAACATCTGTCAAGTTAATCGTTAATTTCATTTAGTTATCAGAAATTAATAGGGAATACAATTCTTGGGATTTTTTCCGCTAAGAACGAATATAGTATTTGTCTAATTAATTTAATATCTAAAAATTTCAATCGTCTACTCATATTATATTAACTTAATTTTAGGGCGAAAGGCCCGTCAAAGTAGCTTGCTATTTGTGCCTTTCGCGCTTTCACCTAAGCGTTGCACTCAGGGGCAGCTCAACATAATATGGAGCCCAAGGCGAAAATAAAAAGTGAGGCGTTATTTTTTTAAATTATTCTTTAACTCTTAGAATTTATCGAAATCTAAGAAAGTTATAATCAGTTTTAATTATTGTTAATGTCTAACCAATTTGTTTAATCTCTCTTGTGTTATTATGTTGAACTTTATTGATTTAATTTGAATTTTTTTTCAACCGAGGCAACTGATATAAAAATTTTTAACGGTAATTGAATTAACACTTTTTACCTGATTGAGCTTGCCAATTAGAATATTCTTCTACTTATACAGTTTTTCTTAGCACTTTTAATTCTAAATATAAGTTGAAACAAATAATACCGTAGTAACTACTATGTTTCAAGACTCATTCAATGTTAAGGACGAATTTTAATAGTTACTTACTAAAGTAGCTTGAAAAATATCTACAAAGGCACCCAAAGAATTAAAAAAATTTGTTCTAAACTAACATTGTAAGAAGATCGATTTTAAGTTGGACGAATTAAGGACAGAAAATAATTAGTAACCACAATTTAAGACATGTAAAACTTTTAGCTATAACTATTTTAACCAAATAATTTAAAAATTCTCTCAATAGTGTATAATTATTAAATATTATATATATTATTTATAGATTTTGGGGGCCTAAATATTTCGGGAGCTTAGTGGCCTTAGGCTCCCGCCGGCCCTGGTTGCACTACAACGCTTGTACACCTAGGGGCGAATTATAGTAAAGATTATAGGGCACTTGAACCCATGATTTTTCTGTAAATTAATTAGATATGTAACACTCTGTAAATTCGGACTAGGTGTGAACATGTTAAATGAGTATTAATATAACATCTTAGACATATGAATTCCTATCGGGATGATTATGGGTGAAAATAGTTGTTTTGGAATCAAGGCGGAGAGTGAGGTGCATAAGATTCGATAAAATCGACTAAGTTACGAAAAGTCTGTCTTCCATCGGGATCTCGTGAAACTATGTAAGGAATTTGGAAAAACTTAAAACATGAAAGTTGTAGCCCTGAAATAGCTTTTCGACGATATATTGTGGAGCCCGAATGAATTTCTGAGCAAAAAGTTATGTGCGTTTTATTGAACAATGCGTAGTATGCGCGCTCCACACCCCAAAATACAAAAACTTGCTTTAGAAAGGGAAGCTCTCAAGAACCTAACTCCTCAAAGGTCCCTCCATCATCCAAAGTAAGTTCTAATGGTGATTCTAAGTTAATTTCAATTTTTCAACACCTTATAAACATGGGTAAACCCTCCAAAATTAGATATTCGATTGAGACACCATGGTTGAGAAAAGAAACCCTAGAACTCGAATTCAAGAGGATTGAACTTCAAAAAGGTAATGTCTTCACCCTCTAATTGATTATAGCATTGGATTAATGATTATATACTCTAGTTCATGAGATATGAGTTGATGGGTTTGACAGAAAAGCATGAACGATTATAGGTTTGGTTTGTTGATTGTTGATTATTGATTATGGGTGTATTATCTTATGGGTGATAAAGAATGGTATTGATTATAGCAATTCGAGATTTTAGAATTTATCTATGAGCAAGAGAATGGATTGTTGGGTATAGAAACACCATTAATAAGGGCTATGAAGCATTATGCTCACCAAGTATTTGAGAAATTGCCTAAGTAACCAAAACATAAGTATTATTGCTAATATGGAATTCTTTTGACTTGTATTGATATACATTAAAGTTGAAAGGGTTGGAGGATGTTGTATTATGCTCAAGAGCAGAAAGTTAAGGTAGGTTAACTCTCTATGTTTGGGAATGTTAATGATTCACCCTACACTACGTTTCTTTTACGACGTTACTACTTGCCTCAGAAATATAGTTAAGCCTAGTTCCTTGAATAGTTACAGAACTTCTATTATCTAGCTTCATAACTCGTTCATGACTTCCATTCTGAACGTTGTGAGATCAGTGCGTAATTAATATAGACTTGGGTTTGATGCCTATGAGTGTCAGTCTAGATTACTCAGCATGTCATAACAATTGAAGTTTCAGTTTTCATAATCAGTTCAAGAATACATGTCTCAGTCTAGTCTTATTCATTATTCCAGTATCATGTAACTCAATATGATTCAGTATTTCAGCATCACATATTGCAGTATGATTATCAGTTCCTGAATTTAAATTTATGAATGTTGAACACATGTATTTGGGCCTGAGGCTGTAGTTTATGCTTTATGCATGTTTGGGCCTGAGGCCATAATTTATGCTTTGTGCATTTTTGGGCCTGAGGCCGTAGTTATGTATACGTATACTTGGGACTGAGGCCGTAGCTTGTGCCCATATATCTTGGGCCCGAGGCTGTAGTTTACTCAGATAAACAGGTTGTTCATCTTTCAGAAGAGGGAGTATTCATATCCATGCTTCCTTTGTTCAGTTATCAGTTATCATTTTAGTTATCAGTTATCAGTTATCAATGCGGTTTCAGTTTCAGCAATTATCATTTCGGTTATCAGTTACCAGTTCTCTATTATCAGCTCAGTTTTAGTTTTAGCATTTACAGTTCTTTCTTTCAGTTGATTTACATACCAGTGCAATTCAAATGTACTGACTTCCCTTTTGCCCGGTGTCTGCATCTGACGATGTAGGCAATGATTTGTAGGTTGACGATTTAGAGCGCTAGGATTCTCGTACCAGCTATTTTGTGATCCCCAGTTCTTTTGGGGCATCGTCATTACCTTACAGTCTTCAGTATTTTCAGACAATCAGTGTTTTCAGTACTTTATTAGAGGCTTCATAGACTAGAGTAACAGTTAGAAAAAGTCGCAAGCTTTTCCTGTTAAACTATGTTGGCTACAAATATGTTTCAGAATTGTATTAGTATTTTCGCACTTTCATTTATATCATCCATACTTTCAGTATATCAGCATGTGTTAGTTTATCTTCCTCATTCAGTATGTTATGATATCACATGTTGATTCAGCCAGCTAGTTGGTTCGCTCGGTCGCATGTAGTCAGGCATCGGATGCCATGTTACTTCCAGGCCCAGGTTCCGGGCGTGACAAAGCTTGGTATTAGAGCACTAGGTTCAAGAGTCCTAGGGAGTTTATGAAGTTGTGTCTAGTGGAGTTTCCTTTATATGTGTGTGCCGGCCACTCATATAAACGGTTAACTACCAAGACATCCCGGATTGTCTCATTTCTTTCTGCTCTAGATTGTGCCATGAAGCTTAGAGCAATAGGTAACCTTCTCTTCTTATCGAATTCCAAACGTATCGAATGCCCAAGCGACGGGCAAGAAAAGTCCATGGTTCTAGAAAGGATGATTTGCCCATTGGGGTATAACTATGGAGTATAGGCTGGTAACAAATGAGACTTGAGAGGATGTGGAAAGTGGGATGCAATGAATGGTAGTACAGAATAGAGCATAACCTTATCAAAAAGTACAAAAGCAGTTATCATGTTTTATGGTTATCGATTTACCTCAATTACCAGTTATGCCGTCTTTCAATTAGCATGTTTATGGTTATTTAGTATGCCAGTATTCAGTTACTAGATCACCAATTTTCAGTGTATCCAAATTCTGGTGACTTGTGAGTATACAGTGATGCCTACGGGTGCTAAAAAAAATGTAAGTGACAATGATAGTAGCAAAATCTTCACATATTTTAGGTCCGTATTAAGACCAAAAACTCATCGGACGGTGCATGAAGTGATTTATCAGATGATGGTATACTTTGAAGGATAAGTTTGTGTATGGTAGTGTATCCATATGTGTTTTACCTCCCAGAACAACTTCATTTAATTTTTGAAAATGGAGCCACATGTTGGATGATGATGGTTTAGATGTCAGACCCCATGGTGTAACAGGTTAAGAATTTAACCACAGCGGGCATAAAATTGATCACTATAGATTTGGACAAAAAAAAAGGGGTCTAAAGAGCAAAATACCAAGGAGTCAGAAACATTTGTTACTACCAAAGATGTGCTTTTCGTACAACTCATGCATATGACTAAGAAGATATGATGTACGAAATGAGAACCAAGAGCAGTCGATATTGAATTTCAGGAAATGATTTTAAGTTGTTTAGATTTATTCAAATCAGAATTAGAAAGTACCACGTTAGTGAATTACTATAAGAAACAACTATTATTATGAGACAAAAAGATATGATAGCTCCCCCTTAGGTTATGTGACTAAGTATTTACTACAGATGTTTATAGTCTAGTATGATTTTGAAGTGTATAGAAAGTTTAGGGTTAGATATTCCAATTTCGTTTAAGCCAAATGAAATTTCCCCAAGTGTGATTTATGTACATAGTTCAAAAAAGATAGTATGTGACTGTAGAATATGGTCAGATGGTGATGGAAGTAAGGAATAACCTTATGCTTAACTTTAGTTATTCAAAGCAGAACAAGAAAACATGATTCGAGCAGGTGGTTAGTAGAAGAATAGTAAGTAAGTTTTGTGAAGATATAGTGAATTAGCAATTTCAGCAGGGCTAGTAAAGGTACGATTTGATTTACTTAGCCAGGTTAACATTGGTGAGTGGGTGACAATTTGAAACACCGAATGTGTGTTAGAACCCAAAGATTTTAAGTTAAACCCGAAGTACAATGACAGTGGGGAAAAAAAGGGCAGCTAGGCAGTAAAAGAGCAAACTACACAAGAATAGCCTTTGAGTGTTATTAAAAGGGGATTTTCCCAAGATTGACAGTGTGAGAAGAGTTAAATTATTAAGATTGTATTTGATAGTTGTGAATACATTAGCTTTCTGTTTATGTAAGTAATTTAGTTTCTCCTATTAAGAAAGATTTCTCAGAAGAAAGTCGGGAGATGAGTCGTCATTGACATAAAGTGCAAGAATTGCAGAACATAAGGAAAGTTTTTTGGATCCCAAAATAAGAGAAGGATCCGCAAGTATGAGACCTTAACCTTTGGTCTAAGGGGAAGATGTGAAAATCGTTAGTAAGTCCAGTTGGAGATTTGAAACCCGCATAGTTAGCATAGGATATAAAAACTTTAAAATCATGCCCAGTTATGTATCATGAGGGTAGTGCCATTGCACGAGACTCTAATCTTCGGAATATAGACTTAATGCACAACAATACTATAAGTGTTTTCAGGAAGTACCTTAAGAAGATAATCAATTATGGGAAGTATAGCTCATGATTGAGGCAGACAAGAGAACTATAGTGAGAGAAGTTCACCACTTATCCAAGCTAGGAGTTCAACTTTTGGACTCCGAAGATGGTAGAGTTGTTGTCTAGAACAAGACTTGTTCCTCCTTAGTAGCCGAAGTGAAGGAGAAACAGTTTGATGATTTGAAATCATGATGTGATCGGGTGATTGTAGTCGACTTATCAAGTCAGTTCACTTCTTTCCATTAAAGACCACAGATTCAACAGAAGATTATGCCAAGTTGTACATTCATAAAATCATCTGATTGCATGGGACTCCGTTGTCCATCACTTCAGACCGTGGTGCTCAGTTTACAATGAACTTTTAGAAGACCTTTCAGAAAAGATTAGGCATAAGAGTAAACCTCAGCATAGTTTTTCATCCTCGAAAAGATGGCCAGGCAGAGCACACTATTCAGACACTTGAGGGTATGTCCTTGATTTTAAGGTAATATGGATGATCACATACCACTCATTGAGTTTGCTTATAACAACAACTACCATTCTAGTATCAAGATGGCACCGTGCGAGACTCCGTATGAGCGAGGTACAGGTCGCCAATTGGTTGGTTCAAAGTTGGTGAAGCAGAGTTGTTGGGACCAAATTTGGTCTATCAGACTATGGAGAAAGTCAAGTTGATTCAAGAGCGTTTGAAGACAGCTCAAAGCCGCCAAAAGTCCTATTCGGACGTGCGGCATGGAGACCTAGATAGAGTTTCATGTTGATGATCGAGTGTTTCTGAAAGTTTCGTCTATGTAAGGTGTTATAACATTTGGGAAGGAAGGAAAGCTCGGTCCCAGATACATCGGGCCGTATAGATCCTACGACGGATCAGCCAATTAGCTTATGAGTTAGAGTTGCCATCAGAATTTACGCCTGTACAACCAGTATTTCACGCGTCATGTTATGACATTCAAGTTTCCAGTACTCAGATACTCATGTCAGTTCAGTACTCATTTACTCATATCAGTTCAATACTCAGATACTCATGTCAGTCCAGTACTCAGATATTCATGCCAGCTTAGTACTCAGATATTGATGCCAGTTCAGTACTCAAATATTCGTGCCAGTTCAATATTCATATATCTATGTTAGTTCAATACTCACGTATCCATGGCAAACCAGTATTCAGTCAATGCGGTAGTCATTCAGTATCTCAATAGTTCAGTAATCATGTATTCATTCAGTTTAGTATGCAAGTGTTCATGAACGTTCATGTTTCCACCAAACTCGTTTAAGGTCCAACGTTAGTTGAAGTTACAATCAGGACAATCATTCGAGGATGAATGATCCCAAGGGGAAGATAATGTAACACTTCGTAAATTCGGACTAGGTGTGGACATGTTAAATAAGTATTAATGTGACATCTTAGACATATGAAGTCCTATCGGGATGATTATGGGCGAAATAGTTGTTTTAGAATCAAGACGGAGAGTGAGGTGCATAAGATTCGGTAAAATCGGCTAAGTTTAAGAAAAGTCTATCTTCCATCGGGATCTCATGAAACTATGTAACTAATTTGGAAAAACTTAAAACATAAAAGTTGTATCCCTTTGAAATATCTTTCCGATGATATATTGTGGAGCTCGAACGGATTCGTGAGAAAAAGGTTATGTGTGTTTTACTGGACAATGAACAGTATGCGTGCCCAGGTGCGCGCCCAGATGGTCCCGCGTGCGGCCGCACAATTGTGGCAGTGCTACTGCCCCGCTGCGCATCCAGGTGTACGGTTAGGCCTTCATTTGCGCGAGAGCGCATCCGGGGGGTCATTTTTAAAGCCCTACTTCGTTTCCCACACCCCAAAACACAAAAACTTGCTTTAGAAGGGGAAGCTTTCAAGAACCTAACTCCTCAAAGGTCCCTCCACCATCCAAAGTAAGTTCTAATGGTGATTCTATGTTAATTTCAATTTTTCAACATCTTATTAACATGGGTAAACCCTCCAAAATATTAGATATTTGGTTGAGACACCATGGTTGAAAGAGAAACCCTAGAACTCGAATTCAAGAGGATTGAACTTCAAAAAGGTAATGTCTTCACCCTCTAATTGATTATAGCATTGGATTAATGATTATATACTCTAGTTCATGAGATATGAGTTGATGGGTTTGACAGAAAAGCATGAACGATTATAGGTTTGGTTTGTTGATTGTTGATTGTTGATTGTTGATTATTAATTAAGGGTGTATTATCTTATGGGTGATAAAGAATGGTATTCATTATAGCAATTCGAGATTTTAAACTTTATCTATGAGCAAGAGAATGGATTGTTGGGTATAGAAACACCATTAATAAGGGCTATGAAGCTTTATGCTTACCAAGTATTTGAGAAATTGCCTAAGTAACCAAAACATAAGTATTATTGCTAATATTGAATCCCTTTGACTTGTATTGATATAGATTAAAGTTGAAAGGGTTGGAGGATGTTGTATTGTGCTCAAGAGCAGGAAGTTAAGGTAGGTTAACTCTCTATGTTTGGGAATGTTAATGATTCACCCTACACTACGTTTCTTTTACGCATTACTACTTGCCTCAGAAATATAGTTAAGCTTAGTTCCTTGAGTAGTTGCAGAACTTCTATTATCTAGCTTCATAACTCGTTCATGACTTTCATTCTGAATGTTGTGAGATCAGTGCGTAATCAATATAGACTTGGGTTTGATGCCCATGAGTCTCAGTCTAGATTAATCAGCATGTCATAAATAATTAAAGTTTCAATTTTCATAATCAGTTCAATAATACATGTCTCAGTCTAGTCTTAATTCATTATTCCAGTATCATGTAACTCAATATGATTCAGTATTTCAGCATCACATATTGCAATATGATTATCAGTTCTTGAATTTAAATTCATGAATGTTGAACACCTGTATTTAGGCATGAGGCCGTAGTTTATGCTTTATGTATGTTTGGGCCTGAGGCCGTAGTTTATGCTTTGTGCATTTTTGGGCCTGAGGCTGTAGTTATGTATACGTATAATTGGGACTGAGGCCGTAGCTTGTGCCTATATATCTTGGGCTCGAGGCCGTAGTTTATTCAGATAAACAGGTTGTTCATCATTCTGAAAAGGAAGTATTCATATCCTTACTTCCTTTGTTCAGTTATTAGTTATCAATTATCATTTTAGTTATCAGTTATCATTTATCAATGCAATTTTAGTTTCAGCAGTTATTATTTCAGTTATCAATTATCAGTTCTCTATTATCAGCTCAGTTTCAGTTTCAGCATTTATAGTTCTTTCTTTCAGTTGCTTTACATACTAGTGCAATTAAAATGTACTGACGTCCCTTTTGCCCGGGGCTTGCATCTCACGATGTAGGCAATGATTTGCTGGTTGACGATTTAGAGCGCTAGGATTCTCGTACCAGCTATTTGGTGATCCCCAGTTCTTTCGGGGTATTATCATTATCTTACAGTTTTCAGTATTTTCAGACAGACGGTGTTTTCAGTACTTCATTAGAGGCTTCATAGACTAGGGTAACAGTTAGACAGAGTCGCAGGCTTTTCATGTTATGTTATGTTGGCTACAAATATGTTTCAAATTTGTGTTAATATTTTGGCACTTTGATTTATATCATCCAGACTTTCAATATATCAGCATGTGTTAGTTTATCTTCCGCATTTAGTATGTTATGATATCACATGTTGATTCAGCCAGCTAATTGGTTCGCTTGGTCGCATGTAGTCAGGTTGCCGTGTTACGTCCAGGCCCAGGTTCGGGGCGTGACATATTTTATGTACATATTTTTAATAATTGATATAATATTAATTGTTGGCTATATGCTCCAAGAAGGCTAACTAGTGCACTTGGTTTAAGGGTGAGTTAATTACTAAGAGAAATGGGGATCTATTCCAACTTAATCCATTTTTTACTTCTTTTTTAGTAGTACATCCATGTACTAGAAATGCTAGCTATATCCGCCTCTGTACGCACCCCACCAGAGGTGAAGCCAAGATTTGGAGCTTATGAGCTCAACATTCGAGTCTTTTTAATTTATTGGGTTCTAAATTAATAATTTATACATATTCAATAAATTTCTTAAGATAAATACATATCTAGTTTTGATTAAAGTTATTGAATTCAGCCGAACCCATAATCTGAATGCTAGCTCCGCCCTTGCACCCCACTTGTTTTTTTCTTTTGAATATTAGAATTAGAGAAGAAAACATCTAGCAATAAGGGAAAATACATTGCATAATTAGCAGGAGCTAATAACTCTTTGTTTTTTGGGGTGGTAGGAGTTAGTTGCTTTCATATCATAACAACAATTGGTAAAAAGATTATATGTGACAAAAGTAAAGATAGATGATGGATATAATTTATTCATGTTGTTTCATATGTAAAAAATAAACTTTTAAAATAAAATATGAATAATAATATCCTATCCTCGCATATTTTCTAACAAAATCTTGTAGGAAGAAGAAATTATGAAAAAGAAGGAAAGAGGCTAAAAGACAAGAGAATGAAGCAAAGCCACAGTTGCACAAATCATCTTCATATTCGCAAATGTGGAGTATACATATGGGCTTATGGAAAGATATAATTAGAAATGAAAAGGAGCATAATTGCATATGTGGAATCTATATACGCAAGGTCACATTCGCATACATGGAACCTACATTTGCAACTCTAACCCATGAAGTCAAGAATGGAAGCAAAAGAGCTATAGATGCATATGTGAAATCTATATACGCAAATGTCACATTTGCATACATGGAACCTACATTTGCAAGTCTAACTCATGAAGTCAAGAGTGGAGGCAAAAAGTCATAGATGCATGTGTGGAATCTATATTTGCAAAGGTCACATTCGCATACATGGAACCTACATTTGCAAGACTAACTCATGAAGTCAAGAATGGAAGCAAAAGAGTCATAGATGCATGTGTGGAATCTATATTTCCAAAGGTCACATTCGCATACATGGAACCTACATTTGCAAGATTAACTCATGAAGTCAACAGTGAAGCACAAGTGTCATAGTTGCATATATGGAATCTACGTACACAAAGGTCACTTTGCATACATGGATTTCACATTCGTAAAAGTGGAACGCGACAAAAGCTACTAATCTTTTCCTATAAATAGCAAGCTCTCTTTGTATAAGGATATCAAATCTTTGTAAGACAAGAACTAGTCTTGGTCTTTCTTTCTTTGTAGTAAAAATACTTAGTCGTTTAAATATTTCTAGTCTTCTAAATATCTTTTTTAGCTTTTCTTACTCCATAATGGAGCAATCTCTTTTCGTTGGGATAGTTGATGAAACTTGATATATTTTATAATACTATCTCAGTTTTTATATATTCTTGGCTTGAAACTTTTTATTTACATTTCATACTGTGCTGAAATGATGGTTTTTAATTACTCTATTATCACTTCTATATATTTTATCTCTAAGTTATTCATATATTAATTTTTTAATTCTCGCGGAGCAAAATTAATATATAATAACTGATGAATAAAATATTAGAGTGAAAGTCGTTTTTCAGTAAGCTATTATTTCAAGTCAGTAATCTTGCTTGCCTCAGTTTTAATTCTCACGAAGGAATTGTTGTAGGCAAGATTATTGATATTTAGTAAAAAAATTCTCACGAAGTTTTTACTTTCTTTTAGCACAAGTCAAGCAAGAAAAATATTTCGGTTTAAACGTCACTAGTCTTTAGTTGATTAATTAACATAATTCTCACGGAGTGTTATTAATTGGTTATTTCTTAGTGAGCAAAATATAATTGTATTAGAAATAAGCAATTATTCTTTAGAGAAATAAATGTAGAAATTGAGATTTTATTATAGTAATATTATCAAGTGAATTCAATGATTCCCAACTCTTTCTAAAAATTATAAATCTTTCAAAAGTTATTTGTTTTATTTAAGTAATTAACAAGTTTTAAACCTCACTCACTTTTCATTAATTCGAATCTCTCGAATAGTAGTTAAAATATTACAAATCTGTAGCATAGATTATCTAGTCTTTGTGGGACGATATTTTAAATATATTAGAATTTGACAGAGTACGAGCAGAAAATTCCAATGCACATTGGCCTCGTCAATTTTTTGGCACCGTTGCCGGGGATTGGCGTACATCTACTTCAGATTAAACATTTTGTTACTAATTTAAGAATTTATTATTATTATTATTATAATATTATAATAATAATAATAATAATAATAATAATATTATTATTATTATTATTGTTGCTGTTAATATTTTCACTATCTACTAATAAGTATTTCTTCCTACTACTTCTATCATTACTTTTACTTTAGTATATTAAATATAATATTACTAGTACTTTTACCTACAATATTATTCTAACTTTATTTCTAATTACTATTATTTACTAGTACTACCTTTACTTATACTTAATATATTATCGTACCTTTTTTTTTCTAACTATTTTTGTTATCTTTGAAATTCTTTTTAGTTATTTTATTAACTACTAGTACTGCTAAATTAGTGTTAATTTATTATTATTATTATTATTTTTCTTCTCTTTAAAATATTAGGTAGTTTATGACTCGCTCTTCTATTAAAAAGTTGGCTACTTACGATCTAGAAATTGAAAAATCTCTTCGATTGTGCAGGAAAGACAAACATCATCTTCTCAAAGCATAGCTCGTGAAGGAATGGAGAATCGGGGAGTAGATGACATTCAACTACCAGTACATGTGGAGGATCAGTTTGATGAAGTAGCACCAAGGCCAGGAAAACAAATCCTAAGAGATTATGCTAGACCTGACCACTTCAACTGTGAATGTAGTGTCAGAAAACCCCCAGTGGCAGCCAACAACTTTGAAATCAGGACTGCCCTAATTCAAATGATTCAACAGTCTTGCATCTTCACTGGAGACTCAAGTGAAGATCCACACAGTCATTTTATTGAATTTTTGGAACTTGTTGAATGGAGTACCTCCTGAAGCTATCAAGTTAAGGTTATTTTCTGTTCTTTAAAAGGAGATGCCAAGACTTGGTTGCGAAGTTTGCCACAAGGTTCCATTACCACATGGGACTAGATGACTCAGAAATTTTTAAATAAATATTTTTCCCCTGCTAAAACCACAAAGTTAAGACAGGAAATATCTAATTTCTTGCAGACTGACACTGATCAGTTTATCCAGCTTGGGAAAGAATAAAAGCAATGTTAAGAAAATGTCCACACCATGACATTCCTGAACACATGCAATTGTATATTTTTTATCACGGGTTAAAACCCTCTGCTAAAAATATAATTGATGCAGCTGCAGGAGGTTCTGTAATGGGAAAAACCACTGAGGAAGCATTGCAATTGTTGAACAAGATTTCTGAGAATGCCATCCAATGGCCATCTGAGCATGTAATCATCAAGAAGGCTGCTACGGTAAATTAGGTGGATGCTTTAAATACACTAATGCAGCAAATTATTTCTTTGGCACAAAAGTTAGAATCTTTTCAGGTGAATACACAACAACCAAGCCAGTCTAAGGCTTGTGAGTGGAGGAAACCATCTGAACCATGAATGTCAAGCAACCAATCATAATGATAAACAGGTTTATTCTGTCTTTTATAAACCGTACCCTTTTGGGAGTCTAATGACGCAAAAGCATCCAGGATTTCAATGGAGCAATCCAAATGGTGCTGAGAACTCTCAAAGCTTCCAGAAGCAACAAGTACAAGGTCTGTCGGGATACCAGAATCAGAACCGTGGGCAACCAAACCGCAGACCTTAACAACAAGCAAGGACATATCAGCAAAGGCCTCAACAAGCTCATTCAAGTCTTGATGACCTTTTGTATAAGTACATTAAGGTCACTGATGAAAAGATGGAAAGCCTGGGTTCAACTCTCAAAAATCTAAAAATTCAATTAAGCCAACTGGCAACTCTTATGTCACAAAATATTCAAGGTCCCTCGCCAAGAAATACAAAGAAAAATCCAAAGGAGCACCTTAAGGCCATCACCTTACGGTCAGGTAAAGATCTTGATGAACCCTATGCAGACCAGTCAAAACAACAGGTAAACAATGGTAAGAATATTGAAATACCCTCCAAACTATCCGAAGAGAAAGAAGTCAAGAAAAAAGAAGAAACAAATATTGAAAAATGGACTCTTTTCCCCGTGACAATTCCTTTTCCACAAAAACTGAAAAGAGAAAAGCTTGATAATCAATTTTCAAAGTTTTTGGAGATTTTAAAACAGATTCACATCAATGTTCCTATCATTGATGCTTTGTTACAAATGCCTTCTTATGCCAAATTTCTAAAAGAAACTTAGTCAAGTAAAAGAAAATTGGAAGAAGTTTCAGTGGTGATGCTTACTGAAAATTGAAGTGCTATACTTCAAAATAAGCTACTACAAAAACTTGGTTATCCAGGTAGTTTTACAATTCCATGCACTTTGGGAGGAGTATATTTTGAAAAATCATTTTGTGATTCTAGAGTTTCAATTAACTTGATGCCATTTTCTATCTTTAGAAAATTAAATCTTGGTAAAATGAAAGAATATGTGTTTCTCTTCAGTTTGCAGATCAAAGTACTAAGAAACCTAAGGGAATAATTGAAAATGTGCTCGTAAAAGTAGATAAGTTTGTTTTCCCTGTAGATTTTATAGTACATGAAATGAAAGAATGTCCTGATGAACCAATTATTTTGGGTAGGTCATTTCTTGCCACAGGTAGAGCAATCATAAATGTTCATCAAGGACAACTAATTTTGAGAGTTGATGAAGAAAGAGTCATTTTTGATATGCAAAAGATATTAAGATTTTCAGGAGATGAGACATCATCTTCGTGTTTTTTGATTGACGTGCTTAATTATCTTATAGATGAATTCAAAGACGATCAATTAATTCCAGACTCAATGGAAAGATGTTTGGCCAAATCTGGCACCATACAAGACGATGATCCTATCATCAGAAGAGAAGCCAAAATACTAGAAAAAGATTCTAAAGATGTGAAGATGTAACCAGAACAAGTTCAACCAAAAATTGAACTTAGATTTCTCCCATCTTATTTAAAATATATTTATCTTGAGGAAGAATTATTTCCAGTAATTATTTCATCTTCTCTTACTGCAGGACAAGAAAAAAAACTGATTGAAGTATTGAAAGCACATAAAGAAGCCTTGGGTGGACTATAGAAGATATCAAAGGGATTAATCCAGTTATTTGTACGCACAGAATTCTTAGGGAGGACAGCTAAAAACCAATAGTCCAGCCCCAAAGGAGATTCAATCCGGCAATGGAAAAAGTAGTAAAAAAGGAGATAGTAAAGCTTTTGACGGCATGTATTATTTATCCCATTTTAAACACCCCTTGGGTAAGCTCTATTCAGGTAGTACCGAAGAAAGGAGGTATGACAGTTATAAAAAATAAAATTAAGGAACTCATACCTACAAGGACTGTCACAGGATGGAGAGTCTGTATTGATTACAGACGTCTCAATGATGCTACTAGAAAAGATCATTTTCCTTTACCATTTATTGATCAAATGTTAGAAAGAATTGCAGGATATGATTTTTACTGTTTTCTTGATGGCTATTCAGGGTATAACCAAAAACCAGTTGCACTTGAAGATCAGGACAAGACAACTTTCACATGTCTTCATGGAACATATGCTTATAGGAGAATGCCATTTGGTCTATGCAACGCCACTGCTACATTTCAGCGTTGCATGTCAGCAATTTTTTCGGACATGACTGAAAAATTTCTTGAAATTTTTATGGATGATTTTACACTCTTTGGCAAAACATTTGAGGATTGTCTTCACCACTTGTCCTTAGTTCATAAGAGATGTGAAGAGACAAACTTGATACTTAATTGGGAAAAATATCATTTTATGGTTACTGAGGGAATTGTTTTAGGACATAAAATCACTGCTAAAGGGATAGAAGTTAATAAGGCTAAAATTGATCTTATAGCAGGATTACCCCCTCCTACAACTGTTAAAGGCATTAGAAGTTTTCTAGGTCATCCAGGTTTTTTCAAAAGGTTCATAAAAGACCTTTCAAAGATTTCAAAATCATTGACTAACCACTTGATGAAAGATAAAAATATTTTTTTGAGTAGGTCCGTAATGCCAAATGTGACTTGTGTGCAAAATTTGAGGTCAATCGGACGTGTTTTGATAGGTTTCGGCATCGTATGTAGAAGTTTGAAGTTCTAAAGTTTGAGTTGATTGTGTGATTCGTGTTTTTAGCGTTGTTTGATGTGATTTGGAGGCTCAACTAAGTTCGTATGATGTTTTAGGACTTGTTGGTATGTTTGGTAGAAGTCCTGGGGGCCTCGGGTTGATTTCGGGTGGTTAACGGATCAAATGGAGTTGTGCTAAAAAGCTAAAGCTTGGCAGTGTCTGGTGTAATCGCACCTGCGCAACTTGGGCCGCAGGTGCGGCGCCGCAGAAGCGACGGTCCTTGAACCGCAGAAGCGTGAGTGAGCCTGGATAGCTGGGATTGCAGGTGCGACGAAGAGCCACATTTGTGCATCCACAAATACAGAGATGTGACCGCAGAAGCGGAAAGGGGTGGCCTGGGGTAGGGTCGTAGAAGCGGAAGGTTGATGCAGGCCAACCTGATCAAGCTACTTGCATCAAAGGTCCTCAGCAGAAGCGAGCCCGCAGGTGTGAGCCCTGGTATGTAGAAGCGGAACTTTGGCTTTAAGTGGAATCCGCACCTGCGATGGAATTTCTGCAGGGTGCGACGTCGCAGGTGCAATAGGAAGCCCGCAGAAGCGAAATCGCTGGGCAGAAAAGGCTAAGTTCGAGGATTTGATTTCATTATCCATTGTTGGACCTAGAGAGCTCGGATTGAGGCAAAATTTCGAGGGTTTCTCATAGGAAACATTTGGGTAAGGATTCTACACTTACTTTTTATTAATATCCACTAATCCATCATTAATTTCATCAATTAGTTAAGGTTTTGGGTTGAGAAATTTAGGAGAAAAGTTGGAAGGTTCTTAAACCGAATTTTGGGGTTTTGATAGAGATTTTGGTATCGTATTTGAGTGATTTCGGTATGGGTAAACTCTTGGTTGAATGAGTGTTCATATTTTGTGACTTTTACCCGATTATGAGACGTGAACCTGAGTCGACCTTTTACCCGATTATGTGACTTACTAAAGTCTTGATTTCATTAATTAAATTAGTTTCTTATAGCTATATTTATGGTATGTAATTACTTTTGGCTAGATTTAGGTCTTTCGGAGTCGGAAAGTCGAGGAAAAGGCATCCTTATTGACTGATTGAGCTTGGCTTGAGGTAAGTGGCTTGCCTAACCTTGTGTGGGAGAAATCCCCTTAGTATTTGGTACTATTGTGACAATTATGTGATATGTGAGTGCCGTGTACGCGAGGTGATGAGTGCGTACACGTGCTAATTGTTGAAAATTCAGTTTTTACAGAACAATAACCTATTATATCTTAAATGAGTCATCCCAGCATGTGTAGTTATCCTGTTTAGCCTAATATCGTATGTCTACGTGTCTTAAATGCTTATTTGAAATCTGTGCAACATGCTTAGTTGAATTCCTGCTTTTCCTTGATTTGTATTTAGTCTTAAACTATAGGATTTCTTGTTGTTAATTGTTGTTTCCATCGATTTTGAGCTATGTGTTTAATTTTGGGACTACGAGGCAGTACCTGGGGAGATCCACATTGCATATTTACTTTTGGGACTACAAGGCGGTACTTCGGGAAATCCCGTTGCCTATTTACTTTTGGGACTACGAGGCGGTAATACGAGGCGATACCTCGGGAGACCCCCTGTTGAGTATTTACTTTTGGGACCACGAGGCGGTATCTCGGGAGTGCCCCCTGTTGTTTACCCCTATTTGCTGTGTAGTTTTCTCTTCTGTATTTCTCGTTGTTAAATTCTCAGTCTTTTATTGTATTACTATATCTTCTGCCTTAATAATTATATTCCAATGGGGCCCTGATTGACCTCGTCACTACTCTACCGAGGTTAGGCTCATCACTTACTGGGTACCGTTGTGGTCTACTCATGTTACTCTTCTGCACATGTTTTGTGTGCAGACCCAAGTACCTCCAACCAGTCCCCCAATTAGTAGAGAGTCGTGCTGCTACTATGGAGACTTCAAGGGGTATCTGCCAGCGCCGGCAGACCTCGGAGTCTCCTTCTATCCTTTTATGTTGGTCTTCTTTATTTTTCCTAGATATTGACGTATAGAGACAGTTAGAACAATTCCTTAGAGCTTGTGACTACTGGGTTTTTGGGAGATATTATACTCAGAGTTGTTGGTTTTACTTGTATCTGCCGAGCGGTATATATATATATATACATATATATATATATATACATAGACTTCAAGGGGTATCTGCCAGCGCCGGCAGACCTCGGAGTCTCCTTCTATCCTTTTATGTTGGTC